>JAGVVM010007068.1:0-23857 GCA_019149425.1 Psidium friedrichsthalianum
AAAAGAAAAAATTAAAAATATATTAAAAATTAAAAATTGGAATTTTTTGCCTCAAATAAAATCATGAGATTGAAATCATTTTTCAAATGAGAACCAAACATCAAAAAAGGTTTTCGGCAATATATCACCAAACAAAGGAAAGCAAACCATTTTCCTGAAAAACTATTTCTTGAAAATTATTTTCCTTTTCCATTGAGTTTTACCCCCAAACAAATGCACCCTTATACTCAAGCACTCCTTCCCGCTAGTGTTGCTTATACCCAGGCCAATAGATCTTACTATATCACACCTAAGCACAAACTATAATAATGCCAACACTTCTCAAAAGATAACAATTTGAATGCTCTCACAAGACATGTAAAATGAAACGCTTTCTCTGCATGTGGATTTATGAATGCTTGATCTATCTCCCTCTTCGGCACCATGGCCTTCTTTTATACTCCCCAGCATCCAATCTTCCCATTGGACAACTGTCGAGATGATCAATTTTCATTGGACAATTGTTGAGAAGATCAATTAGCTGTTGACATAGATCAATCTGAATTCCTATAGAGTTGGTTGCCCATGCAATTATATCTTGATATCAAAAAGTTGGGTGGCTTCTCTGTGGAAAGTATCTTGCCTTCGGGTTGATTGTCAATCAATCAAGATGTCTCATGTAATTGAATATTTCGCATAAATAATTTTTAACTTTGATGTTCGATCTAAATCTTCTATATTATGAATTTATATCATATCACTATTTATCAAGGGATAAGTTAAATTAATTCAAAATAATACTTTTGAAGCACGTGACAAGATTGTTGTCTTAGGTAGCGTAGATGCTCTGCTTATATCAGTAGTCCCTTGTTATATCAAGCTTCCCAATGATATCAGGCCTTCACTTAGGATCCTGCTTATATCAAGCTATTGCAAGCATCTGCTTATATCAGACTCTTGCAATCTTCAGCTGATATCATACTTCTCGGTTGTATCCTAGTTCTTCTCGTTAGGCACTTGGAGTACCATAGTGAGATAGATTCGGCAGAATGTTCGCCTTGGTACTTTCAAGTCTCTACAAACTTCTCATTCTTCTAGATTTATTAACATCGGTTCTTCCATTTGGATTGAATCTTTTCACTAATCATATCAAAAGTCCTTTTTACCCAGATATTACATAAAACATAGACAATTTCATTCATATATTAGAGTATCAATAAATAATGGATAGTTTTGTCAAGTTCCAAATATATTAAGAGGTTTTCTTAGCATAAAAAAAAAACTCATGATCAACTTGAAGAACGTAATAAGGCCTTATCTTATAAGAAACAAGGTATGATGTTATTGACATATGTCTACTAGATTCTTCTAAGCACTTTACGAATTCAAGCTACAGGGGCCCTATGATTGCTTTGGAAGATGTATAGTCCACCTTGTTTTCTAAGGAGTGGCAAAAGAAGTTATGAGAAGATAATTTAACGCAAAAAACAGTGCAAAGTTTGATTACTGATGTAGAGACAAATGAAGAGAGTCTAGAGATAGTAGATGAAAGGGCCATTCCAAATTGAGGTCCAATGTTGAGAACGGTTGGTGTCACCTCTGATGAGGCAGAGCACTGCGTGAGAGATTGTCCAAAGTACATGGGTAAATGAATTGTGGAGTCTGAGGCAATGGTAATAATGTTACATAAAAAATAGTAGTTCTAGTGATGTCAATGTTGTGTTAACAGTCATCACGAATTCATCAGGTCATGATTAGGTGCTTAAGTTTGGAAATTTATATCATGTGATTTCTCGTAGATAACTACCAATCGGTGCACGAAAGATGGTATGATGCTCATGGGAAATGGTGCTTGTTATGAAGTAGTAGGGATCGAAATAGTTCAAACTAAGATGCACAATAGAGTAGTGTGAACATTAACGGATGTAAGGCATGTACCGAAACTGAGAAAAAAATCTTATCTTGTTGAGTGCAAGTTGGAGTTTTAAGTCTCTTGAGGTGTGCTCACTATGATGTGAGGGAAGATAGACTATGAGTTGTACATTTCCGAGGAACGATAGTGATTGGCTCGTTTGCTATATACTCTAAAGCTTCAGATCAAGACACGACATAGTTGTGGCACATGAGACTCAAGCACATGAGTGAGAGGGGGATGATTATTTTGAGTCAAAGGGGTCTACTAGGAGCCCATTGGATTGAGAAGCTAAACTTCTGTGAAAACTGCAGCATGGATAGTTTTCGAAGAGTGAAATTTGGTAGACAGTTCACCAAACCTAAAAGATTGTAGGTTGAGTACACCCGGAGTTATGGGGACCCTCTCAACATTATATCCAAGGGTGGTGCTAAGTATGTGCTATCTTTTATTGATGACGTTTTGAGAAAAGTCTAGATTTATCTTCTTAAGCACAAGTACAAGATGTTCGGTCAGTTTAAGTCATGGAAGGTGATGGCTAAAAAGCAACTAGGAAGAAAGACCACATGCCTAAGAACTAATGATGGGTTATATTTAGCCAGTTTTGTGTGGAGGAAGGAAAGTGAAATACCGCACTATTCCTGATACACCACAGCTGAACGAGGTCCCAAAACTAATGAACAAATAATGGAGAGAGCTTGCTCTTTACTCTCCAATGCTAGATTAAGTGAAGATTTCTGGACTAAAGTAGTTAAGACCACTTATTGATTAGTGAATAGATCACCATCACTAGAAATTGATTGAAAAACTCCTAAGGAATTTGGTCAAGTAAGTTGATGATTACACATGACTAAGCAGTTGCCCTACAAGCTCGAGTGAGTGATGGTGCACTGGAGCTAGGTTCAAGCAAGTGAATATTCATAAGCCATGCACATGAGGTGAAGGTGTGACATCCCAAAATGTCATGCACAACACATGTCTTTTCCGGATAAAATTCCTAACTATGAATAGCATGCGGAGCACAACGAAATCTCACAACATCCCAATGAAGAAATTGCAAAATTCAATACATATGCTTCTATATATTAACACGAGTAGCTATCATCTTTATACAGTATTCAAACAAATTCACTATATCACATAAGCCCCAAAGGAAGGTTGGATCAACTAGTACCATTACGCCCGTACTAACCCAAAAGCGAGCCTATACATTAACTAAACCTCTATCCAACTCGGGGGTTGATGGCCTCCAACATCATCTTGTCCCTTCCATCATCATGTCTAGGGAGACTATTGAAATCCCTAAGGCTGCATTTGGTCATCTGGATTTCTAGTTAGGATAGGACTGGATATGATAGGATAAGAAATCCATATATATTTTCATATCCTATCTACTGTTTGGTTAACTACGGATTTAAAGTTAAACAATTTTATATTATATCATATGCATGCTTTGGTAGAAACTAGATATCATTGTAAAGGACATAAAAACTAGGAATACGGGTTCGTCAATTCAATTTAACAGCATATGATTATTAAAAAAAAAATTACATTGTCGTATGGAAGCAACTATACATACAAGTTTGTCAATTCAATTTGAAAGGTCTCAGATAGTAGAGCAAAACATTGTATGGAACATACACAAATCCATTCACCTACTTGCAATAGATTTGCACCCATAGCCATATCACCGCATGTTACATTATATCATATCCTGACTTTTATTTGGATGAGCAAATGCAGCCTAATTGATCCAACAAAATCCCTATCGACCCATAAGGTGGAACTATGCTTAGTATATACTACCATCGATCCAGGTGCAATTATACCTTAGTATTGAACTAAAAAAATTGAGAGCTCCAAAAGTAGTGGTGGTTGGAGGATTTATCCTACATGTCTGAAAAACAAGGAGTGAGCCAAAGCCTAGCAAATGCAATCTCTAAGTCTAAACTGGGAGATTATCTTACCACTCAACCAAATACCGACAAACAACGTGAATGCAAGACAATACAAAGTAACAACATATGACCTATGCAATAGTAAACGAATTATCTTTTTTATCATCATATGTAGATGGAAACCAATAATAACACTGCTTAAGGTTATTCACTCAAATGCAAACAAATGGCAAATGACATCTCACCTCTTGAGGCATCCTGACGCACAAGGCATCATTACTAATATGTAGGCCATAGAAATATATAACATAATACTTTTCCTATGTTATCACATAGTAGAAATGCACATGATAGCATTATGATCATATGATCTCCCATGAATCAACAACGAAATTATCACTTATTTTCAAGAATTAACATCAACACAACATCTTTTCATGCAAACCAATCACCTTACCTTTTCAATGATCACATATGTGGATAATGATAATAAAATGCTTGCCTCCTTTCATTTCTCATGCAAGCAATAAATAATTACATACAATTCAACACATACATCCTCCTTCTCTTCTCTTCATGCTATCATCAATGTAATAAAAGGCTTTTGTCAAGCAACTAAGTCAGAATCGATTATTGGGTAGAATCGACAAATGGGAATAATCGACAAGTGAATATAGCCGACAATTGTGTATAACTGACCAGTGGGTATAATTAGCAAGTGGGCACAACTGATAAGTGGATGTAATCGCCAAATGGTCAATATCACTTTCAAGTTTAGTTTTTCCATTTTTCACATCCAACATATTACAACACCTCATGAAAATTCACGAAATACATTCTTAGGCATGTAAGAACTCATTGATGCAAGTCAAACCATCACAAAATTTTCAATACGCCATTATTGAGATTTACTCACACTTAACATCAAATTCAAAGTAAATAACAAACAACAAACAACCAAGTCAAGATTGCTAAGTAAATCACCCTAACTTAGTCCTTAGAGTTTTCACTTATCTCGAACAAAATTTGGACAAATCAAAGCTTTAACTACTTTCAAGGCAACATAAGCAAGAACAAAGAATATCAACTTTCAATCTTTTAACAAAAATAGTTTAAGAAAAGAGAATAAAGTCCGCAAATCACCTTGTTGTTAGAGTTGGCGAATACTTTGGGGACCCTTGTTTCTCACATCGGGCATGCCCACGTGACCTTAGGGAAACAGAATTATGAATCAACGACATGTGATCCCTACGCACAGAATGCGGGGGTTCAGGGACAGAGCCCTCGACATGGAGGTCCCGCTGGCCGGTCAGCGGGCGGGGATTTCGCTCATTGTAATCATACAACAGAAAACCTAATAATACAAACTGCAGGACGTAGCCCATTTCTGGGTGAACCTGAGTAAATCGCGTTGGTCATTTTTCTTATCTCTGCCATTCTTCCGATTCGATCAGATAAATCTCATCACTTGTAAACTCTTGACAGATGGAATTTTGACATTTTAAATAGCCAAAAATGGAATCTTTGTTTTCTCGTGTAAGATGAAAAGTGAAAATAAAAGAGAATGATAATGGGATATCTCTTTTTCTTTGCAAGAACAAGTTGAAATTCTTTTTAAGCTTAAAGATGTAAGGAGACACGACTATATTGCCAAGGGGAATGAATTGAGAGACTACTCAAAGGTGACCAAGAGGTAAGAACCAGTGGTCAATGTTGAAAGAAATGATGACTTGAGGTTTAAAATGCTAGATTGAGAGTGCAATAGATGTGTTCAAGTTACAAAGTTACAAGTGGCATAATCATATTGTTTCATCCAATGACACGGCCAGGGGGGTGGACTTAGAATACCAAGAGTTACCAAGAGATAGGAGTTAATAACCAAGATTAGAAATAATGATGACCTTGAGTAAAAACATGTGGTGAAACTTGGGAGGAGGTGTGGTCAAGTAAAGATACTCCACCTGGCCACATTTGGTTTGCTTGATACTAAGAGATAAGAACAAATAACCAAGGTTAAAGTAATGATGACCTTGGGTTAAAAAAACTAAGTGTAAAAAGAGAGAGATAAGTGTTTTTATCTCAAAGCCACAAGTGGCTTAATGATACATAAGAAAGATGAGTGTTATAATCCAAAAGATACAAGTGGCTTGATATGAATATATAAGGAAATATTTGATTGCAAAGAGAGAGCGCTTCTCCAGCCAAGTAGAATGCATAAATGAGGACTCAAACTTATCAAGAGCATTAATGGGCTAAAACTCATGAAAAGATATAATGCATCATATCATGTTGAAGCTAAGTTCAATGTCTCAAACTAAGAGCATGTTGATTAAATACTAGAGGTGTGTACAATTGAAAAGTGACAAATGGCTCATTCCAAAGTAGATATTTTGCTTTGACAAAAGAAAAAAAGATATTTTGGTAAGTTAGCAATATATCTAGTAATCAACCAAGAAGCATCAATACTCTTCAGGTGCCTTCATGTCGTGTCGGACATCGACACTCGTCCGACACTCTCCAACTTGTGGTCAGTGCTCCAGACACGCTAGCAACATGCGAGTCCAACATCCTGACACGCCATTTCAACACACACATGGTCAATTTTAAATATTTTCGATAAATTAGAGATCAAAATATAAATCTATCAAAAATATATATATACCTAAGTCATATACCCAATCACCTTAAAATTAATATACCTAGCCGGCCCAAAAAAAAGCTAAAATACACTGCAAATACCCAAACTTGTGTACGGCGCTCACTTTAGTGTCAAAAATTTCAAAAATAGTCACTTAGTGCCAATATTTTTGAAAAATATTTACTTCAGTGCCAACTCCAATTTGAGCTAACGTGGCTCGTCGGAAATTCAATGTAGCCTATCTTTTATTAATATTTGAGCTGATGTGGCTTGTTGAAGTTGGCACTACTGTAAGCGTTTTTTTTTAAAAAAAAATTGGCACTTAAGTGATTATTTTGAAAGTTTTGACACTAGTAGTATATTTAAGCCCTAAAAAAACCTAACTGTGGATCCATAATAGGAGAAGAAAAAACTCATTGCTGATATTTTTATCATGTATATACAAAAATATGGATTTATTGTATAAGGTACGCAACGTATCGAAATTCTTTAATCTTTTTTTTTTAATAAATGACGTGTGCATGTCGATGTTAGTGCTACTTAGGTAATCAACATGTAAACAAGGAAATCAGTGTCTGTTCAATCATTAATGATACGGAAAAATAGTTAAAACCCTCTAAAACGTTAGGCAAAAATGTATGGACACTAGGAGAGGCTCAGCTCAGTGAATTTGTAACCTATCGCTTATCCGATATAGGTAATCTTGGAGCGCCATTTACTACTATTGCGGGGATACACGTTTCGCCGCCACTCTAGTTATTTGACCCAAAAGCAAATATTTCTTAATTTAACCCTATTGGAATAACCTTCCGAAAACTATGAATAAAAAAATAAATAAATTTTGAATCCTCCACATACTACAACGTTATTAATCCAATTGAAATCTTTATTTATAACATTTATTGCCTTTATTTCCTACATATTAAGTGATGTGGGAATTTTCGTATGTCACAGAAGGGATACTGGTTGTGGAACACCAAGGAAGATTCATCTGATTTTTTGTTTAACAAGAGTTTACCTTTGATTAATCTGCTCTATTTCAAAAGATGAGCGAGAGATCAAATGTGGAGAAAGATTTGGACGGTATATAGAAATAGTTGGAGCTTCAAGTAGAGCCTAGAGATGTTTGAAGTACAAGAGATGTGATAGTGTCTACAGAGTCGCTAGATTCCATAGTAATTGACGGTTGTTCCGATGTCATAATTGATGAAGCTTCGAGGTGGTCAGCAAAGGTGCATGAGATAGAGCGATAGTTAAATGAAGATATTGAAATAGATAATTTGGGGGTAGAAGATACCACTTTGGGTATGGAAATGCAAAAGGAAACTATTGGAATGTTGTGAGTGACTTGAAAGAGCTACATTAGGAAAGCGCCAAAGCGTTTTAACAAGCAGCTAAGAAATTCTATTAGTACCCAGCTCATTGCATATTATTCATTGTCTAGAATGTCACCATGTACTTGAATGGAGGTGGAGCACTTGTCCATGCTTCACATGTTAGTACTATTGGTTGTCCCATGCTTCACATGTTAGGCTTATCTATCACTTGCCAATAGGAAGTTCTATAAGCCTATATTTTATTAGTAGTTTAAGGTTGGGCCCATTAAAAGCTACTACCATATATTATCAGGGCATGTTTGGTTCAACTTTGGGGAAATGTCTTTGGGAAAATGCAAATACTTATGGGTTAAGGGGGATTTTTGAAATGCAAATAGTGTTTGTAAAGTGTATTTTAAAAACATATTAGAAAGCAACTTTGACGTCAATGTCGTTTGATAAAAAAAAAACCTTTGTAAATGATTTGATTTTTTAATTTTAAAATTTTTTTAATTATTTCTTTTTTTTTCTTTTTCTTTTCCTTCTTCCTTTGTTAATTTCTTCTCAGCCAATTGTCGGCCTTGAGCGAGACCAAGCCTTGCCGAACTTGGCAAGGCGAGCCTCTCTCGCTTGAGGCCGAGCCAAATCCAATGAGCTCGAGGCTCGACGACATGGTCGATCATTGGGCGGCTGCCGTTGTTGAGGTCCGTGGTTGGCGAAGGAAGGAAAATAGGCAGAGGAAGGAGGAAGAAAGAGAAAAGAAAAATATATAAAATAAAAAGATTAAAATAAAAAAAAATTGTAGTTGTATTCCAGAAATGCAACTTTTCAAAGTACCTTCGAAACTACTTTGGACTAAAGGCCTTTAGGGGCATTTGAAAATGCAATTGCATTTCCCTAAAGTTGAGCATAAAATGAACCAAATGTTATTTGCATTTGGCTAAAGGACTTTAGAACCCCAAAGCCCCTTCCAAATGCTAAACCAAACAAGCACTAATAGAGAAGTGCGAGGTGCTAATTATAGTAAAATTCTTTGCTAGATATAACCCTAGTTTAAGGGTGAATCAGGATAAACCCTGTGTGTCGATTTTCTTTTTCTCACTTTTATGTTCTATTTTGTTGTGTTTGCACATCGAATTCTAACAATATTCGAACATTGATTGGATTCCTTTTCTTTTTGCTTTTTTAACAATCGCTTTTTCTTTTCTTTCTTATGTTGCCTCCACAATTGAAATCTACTAAGATATGCTTTTTTCGCCTCCAAACTTAATTAGATGAAGAAACCTTTCCCAACTCGCAGTCGTCAATGCGTTTGTCCAAATTTCAAAGTCTTGTGGACTTGGGTCATACAATTTGAGTTAAGCTCAAAGCCTCCTTTTTTTCTTTTTTCTTTTTTCTTTTTTGTGGTTGGAATCATGCTTCTATTATGCAAATTATAAAGTTTTTGTTTAGGGCCAGGGCCGATTCTTAATTTTCTTATTAGGTTGTCAAAAGTTAGGTATCAATATCAAAGATTTTTCAGGAAGTTTTTTTTTCAAATTATGTATTTTCCGCGAAAAAAGCAGATTAAAGTCACCGTTGATTCCAAACTGAAAATGGCAGCACGTGATGACAGACTTTGTACATGGATTGGCAATGACGCCAAAGCAACACGATTCAATCTGGCCGATTGTCTAGTCACATGAGTAACCCATTACTATCACATTAACCGATGATCGATTCACATCAAATTTCTGGAAAAGCTAACTTGCAAATGGCAGAGAAGCTAAGTTACAATTTAGCACTGCCTTTCATCCCTAAACAGACAGCAGTTGAAGAACACTATTCAGACTCCGGAGGAGATGTTGAGGAGCTTGTATGACCAATTTCGAGGATCGCCTTTGGGTGAAAATTTATGTCCGAAAGCTGTCTTTCGAATAACGAACCAGCTGCTCCATAAAACGATCTTATGGCTTAGCTTCCAAAAAAGGATGGACCATCAACATCAATTCAACTCTCGATCCCCACATGCGCAACATTCTCAGCAAACTCAACATGATGACTTTCAACATTCACCCAAAGAGCAAGAAAGCTTCCCAAACAGAAGTGGACATTGTCACAGGAACGAACTCATATCAATATTACATTCCAAAAGTAGTCTCAGTGCACCATCGAGACATTATTTAACGATCTCAGCCCACATTTTTCACCCTTCATCTACATCAATAGATCACAATAGACAGTAAGCTGTGAACATCACTTGTTATAGTTGTTCAAAGTATCTCCTGGCTTCTTCACCGACGGCTTTGTATACTCGATGAGAATGTGTAGGAACATCGCAACACTGGCTAATCCAGCTATTATGACTGAAGCCCCTTCCATGTAGATAGCAGAGAGCCTTTGGCAGAGCGTGAAGATCCCAAGATAAAACACAGCTCCACAAGCGAGGATACCCTATTTTTCCAAAGGAAAACAAAGAAAAAATATTAACAAAAGAAAGACAAAACATGAAATTAGGTGTCCTTACCCAAAAAAAAAACATGAAATTAGGTGATGATCCAGGGGCCACAAAAGATGATCAAACAGTATTTTGACAAGCAAAAAGGAGTTGGGGATGAAGATTTGAAAGTAAGAAGATTATAGTAACTCACAAATTGTAAAGAAATTGATGGACCGGCATAGTTGATCTCTTCATCCTTGAAGTAGCCATTGGCCAGCACTTTGTCCAACATGTCATCTTGAATTAGAAAAATATGAGGCAGGTAATGAAAAGGACATGGACATTGTTGTTTCAACGAGCTGGGATTTCAAATACTTATTTTCGGGCCAAGGGTGTCCTGAATAATTAAATCTCCGTACCTTCTCCGTGAATTTATCTCTGCACCACTGCGCGATGCTCACATCGGCCTTGGGCAGTTTCTCCATTGAATATCGCTTCACATGCACTTTCACCTTCCAGAATAGAGGCATACGATAACCAAAAGTCCAGAGCGAAAAATTATTGCCGTGGAACATCGACATGACCCATTGTGTCCAGCCTCAGACACCTTTGAATAGCAGGAAACGAACGGATAGCATTTTTCTTAATACAGAAGAAGGGCATTGCCTTACCACGGATGGTTGCCCCTTAAGTAGTCTAAGAAATGAAGGAGTGGCTTGTCCTTTACGAATGGCTATTGTCACATCATAAACTGCTGGAACAAATGGCCGCATGTGCTTCACGGCCGAAACAAAACCTACAAAAACAATAAGGAATGAGCGCACACGTGAACAGTGACAATAATCTTGTTTGATTTTGCATTTAAAGCAACTAAATAATCCAAATTAGAATTTCCCGCCAAAATAAAACGAAATTTTCATTATTCTTAACATGCATATGTTACAACAAATTCGACGTATTGTTAAATTCCGATATCAATACGATTTAGAAATTTAAACGGCTTCAAAAGTTGCATGGACTTTGGAGAGTTTCGGGCATGTGATTTCTAATGTGACATGGGGATCTCGCCAACGGCATTATCTTTGTTTGATAATAGTGTAAATTGATATAACTGAACAATAATCAGATTATCAGAGTAACACCTTAGAACGAGGGATCATGACATTCCTAGGAAGAGGCAGGTTTCAAAGTGGCAAAACTCTTGAGCCGACTTGAGCTTCTCCGGTTTGATGCGAGTGCCTTCGACAAAAATTGTCAGCCAAAAAGGCCTCGGAAAATCCTTCATCCCTTGGAGACTTGACTACACAAAGCAAAACGAAAGAACAAAGAAGATAAAAACTTACAAAATTAGGTTCCGTTTGTTTCGTGAAATATGAGCGATGTGAAAATATTTTTCAGAAAATGTTTGCGTATATCCTTTGGAAAATTAGTCAACGGAAATTTTTTTCATCACCAATAACAATCTATGCTTAACTGTTTTCGTAGGCGGTGAAAATTTTTTCCATTCATTTATTGTTGTAAACGATATAAGCGATTATTTTATGAAAAATATTTTCAAAAATCAACTCATTTTTCATGAAATGAACACACCCTTAATATGTTCTGTGCACGTCCTAGAAAGTGTTCAATCCATACTTTCAATTTGCTTTCGTCCTTATCCCACCTTCTGTCTAGGAACACAAACTCGGAAAACCAGTCGCCCAGCCAAAGATCTGCGACACATCGTTCATAGGCTTAGGGATCAGGGAGATGATAAAAGATGTTAGAACGAAACCGGTAACAGTGTTGGAGTTGGCGAATACTTCGGGAACCCTTGTTTCTCACACCGGGTATGCCCACGTGAGCTTAGAGAAACTGAAGTGTTATCAACGACATGTGATCCCAGCGTGCGGAATGCGGGGGTTTCGGGCAGCGCCCCCGACACGGGTGCCCCGCTTCCCGGTCAGCGGGCGGGGGTTCGGGGGCAGCGCCTCCCGACGGGGTTCCGCTGCCCGGTCAGCGGACGGCTACCCCGCTCGCCGGTGAGGCGGACGGCTACCCCGCTCGCCGGTGAGCGGGCGGGGGCTCGGGGGCAGCGCCCCCGAAACCTCAACGGGTTTGGGCTTTTATTTAAGCTGGCCCGTTTAGTGCGAGATTAAGAGATTAATTATAAGTTTAGGTTTTGGGCCCGTTTTGGGGATATATATGTATTTTTCTCGTTTCTGATTATTGTAACGAGTTGATCGCTGTAAACCGAAAACATAGTGAAATCTCTTTGCAGGACGTAGCCCTAATCTTGGGGTGAACCTGGGTAATCTCTTGTGCATCGTTCTTCTTCTTCTTTATCGTGATTGTTCTGATACTCTATCGCGAACAAAATCCCATCAAACAGTACGTTCTTGTCTTAGCGAAGATAGTATTGTATTCATCAGCCGCTTCACGTGTTACCGGCACAGGTGTAGCGAATCAATCAAGTTTTGGATTTCTTTCCTCAGTTTTATGGCAGATGGTTTTTTTTCTTCAATAACAGCTCGAGAATTAATCCGACTTGCTTCACCATGTCAATGGGCTAGCAACGCATAAAATGTTATCTCGTCCTAGTAGACGGCGATCGTCATCACGATACACGCAGTTCCTCCAATATAGGCAATGTAGATGAATGCTCGTTCATTATTCCTTTGTTGTGTTCGTTTTTTTGGCTTGATTTAGACTCACCGGAAGATATTGGGAAGATTTCTTTACGACTATCAATGCGCTCCGGAAGCAGCCTGCTCGCTGCAATGGACGCTATTTTAAGAAACTTTGAAGGAAAAAAAGAAAATTAATTTGTGAAAAACATGGATATCATTTGAAATTGAGTAGTTCGGATCAAATCAACTATTGATCGATCCAAATGCATAGGATCTTGAGGGTGAAGAGACATGATTACTCTAAATTCTACTGACTATCATTTGGAGGAGGAATCTTATAAAGATCGTATTGGATTCTTACCAAAGAAAGACACGATCTCTCTCGTAAAAACTTGAATTGTACTATGCCTATCCATCACTGCGTGTAGGTAAATGATAGAGAAAGAAGAACATACCCGAGCTAAAA
Source organism: Psidium friedrichsthalianum (assembly GCA_019149425.1). Taxonomy (NCBI): domain Eukaryota; kingdom Viridiplantae; phylum Streptophyta; class Magnoliopsida; order Myrtales; family Myrtaceae; genus Psidium; species Psidium friedrichsthalianum. Next base: position 13,238 of record JAGVVM010007068.1, read on the forward strand.
GCCATGTCATAAGTATGTCCGCATCGGACGGATGACTTGGCATCAACAATGCATGTTCTTTACCTTGATCGAATTGACTCAAGGTTAGAAACTCGTCTGTACATCACATAGGCTTGTGTAAAAATCTAAGAAAAAGGGCACTAAAAGTCTTAAATCTTTACTTATGGAATGCAACTAAACATGTTATCTGACGTGATCAATCCTAAGCCTTTTCAAAGAATGACTGATTTCAGTTACAAATCTTTATGTGGTACTCGTACATCAGGTTGCCTACATGAATGTAAGGGTAAATAACATCGACGTGAGAGGTTTTGATCAGAAGGGCTATTCCCTTCTTCTTTGCAATCATTGCCTCGTCAATAGCCGACGACGGCCACACGCAAGAGCCAACAAGCCTCGCCCTCCCCCGAAATCTAGCGAGGGCCAACCTCGCCAACCGAGGGAGGCTCTCCTCATAGGGGAGAAGTCACTTGAGGCTGGCAAGGTCACCTAGCCGCTATCTGGTAAGGAGCCTCGCCATATAGGTAGCCTTCATTTTCTGTAGCTTGGATCTCGCAAGTTTTTGTTCGGTCATCCTCGATACACCTCATATGTGGTAAAAATTCCGCCTTTACTTGCAACCCCAAGTCCTCCCATCTTCTGCTCTAGTAGAGAGATCATCTCTGAGAGGCCTGCGACTGCAGAGGAAGAAGGGAACAAAAAAGAAAGAAAGAAAAGCAAAAAGAAGGAGAAAAGGAAAAAAATAAATAAATAATCTAAAAAGTAATGACATACTATTAAAATTATCCACGTCAGCGCTGGCCGTACCACATAGGACAGTCGGCGTCCGTTTCAGCTATTTTCGGCCAAAATCGTCTTGATGGACTGAATTGTTTAAATGCAAAAGATTTAGGACTTAATTGGAAAAAAAAAGGTTTAGAATTGAATTGGTACACTATAATAGGTTTAGAACTTTTTAGATAATTCTTTCAAAACGTTTCTGCACTTTTTCCTGGAAAAGAGCTTCAGAAATTATTCAATGTTTCAGAACTCGATTATTTTCAGCAGGCAAAGTTCAGGACGTTCGATGCGTTCTCCTCTATGATTCCAGAATTCCGAAGCAAAGGAGTCCTCCGTTACCCATTAATTCGTAAGTCTCCGGAGCGGTGTGGAGCTCAACCTGTCAGTCAAGTTGAATTTGTCAAAACAAGCATTTCGATGCACAGTTTAGAATGAAATTTAGGTTAGAGGAATACAAACATTGTACGATGATAAAATTTTATTTATCTGGACAGAAAATTATGCACTAGATGTTGGTATAAATATATATTTGGGTAAAGTTTAAAATGCACTAAAGTACCTTAAGGCCTGCCCAACATTCCATAAGTCAAACATGCTGCAACCACCGCAATTCCGAGACTGCCCCATTCATCTTCCTGAATGCTCTCTTAGACACTGGCCTAACTGTCACAAAGCATGTCGCCTGAAAGTAATTTCATAGAACAAAATCATTGAGATTGGGGTGCTCATTGATCCCTCAAATTATAGTAATTGAAATTGGAATTTTGACTTTACTTAGATAATTTCTCTAATGCTTTTGCTGAGTCTAGAAGTCACTAAACAACCGTTCAGATGGAAATGCACTTTCCCTTTTGTTCACATATAGAAAAAGAGGGAGAGGATAAACTTGGTGCTACCTTGACATTGAGTCAAACTAGCCGTCATCAGACAGAAAAATCATTCATGAACTGCTGATACCTAAATTTTGACTAATTATTTAATCATTTTTGCATAAAAATCTGGAATTAAACTTTAATTCCTGCAAAAAAATAGTTGAGTTTTCATAATTAATTTAGCATGCATTTGCATTTTTGCATTTGAGTTGAACCGATAATGGATGAACTTAAATACAAGGCATTGGATTTAATTTGGATTAAGCCTACAAGAAGGTGAAATCAATCAAGTCGGTGATCTTCTCCATATGTTCGAACATTGTGATGGGTTGCATTTCTTGGGTCATATTCCGAGAATGAGTGGTTCATGGTAGAAGTAATCTTTTAGAGCACAAATCGAGGAAAGGGTAAAAGAATAGATCAAATAATCCCAAAAAAAAAAAAACGTGTGAATCAAGATAAAGAGGAAAGAGACAAGATCTTGAAAGACATTATAAGAACACGAAAGGGAAATTTGGCCAGCAAAGGGAAAATGTTAAAATAAGAAGGAAAGCACAAAGAGATCTTCATGTACCCATAGGCGTGAAATGAAAATAAAAAGGCAATATTCTTTTCAAAGAAATCTGTGACCAAAGAGAAAACACAATATCACATTCTTGACCCTCAAGCCTATGACTTTTCCCTATAAATAGACCCCTATACCAAAGGTTGAGGGGCGGAAATTCTTAGTCAAAAAAAAAAAATTCAGAAAACTTGGAGAGAATATAGGTGAGGCGAGAGAGGTTTTGATTTTGGGTGGTGGTCCTTCGTCCTTAGCACTATAGACCCCGATGTGGTCTTACTTTTCCTTTGCTTGGTGCTGCTGTCCTAAATCAGGGAGTTTGCTTGACAAACCTCAACACCCTATAATTACCCCTAAATCAGACCAAGAACCACCGAGCATCACCCATATGTGCGACACCCCACCCGAGGAGTTTCCTCCGGTCATTCAGTCCAAAGTGCAACGCTTGACTATCAAGTTTTGGTGCGGATCAAAAATCGGATAGCAATTTCGGGTATTTTCTAATTTGAAACTTGAGATATTCACTCACTTATGATTGCATATTTTTTATTGATTGAATTGCAATCTCGTAAAAATTGCACATCGAATAATTGAATCTTGGATACTCTAGATTTTGGATATGCACTTGCCTCGATTGAGAAATTCTGCATGCTTTAAGCATATTTGTATATCTTGAAAATCGCCTTGCCAGTTAGAATACTCAATTGCCTCAATTGAAAAATTTTCTTGGTAAGTTCAGAAACTAAAAATTCTGAATATATCTCGTAATATATCTTGTGTTTAAATTTGAAAAGATTGTGATTCGATGTGAATATTTTGAAATCTTTGTAATAATCTTTCGATAATTAAAATTCTCTGAATATACTCAAAGATACCCAAAAATATTTCAAGATGTGATTGTTAGGAAAAATTCCTAATTCACAACCGCATACATGGAAATAAGTCGATCTATCAGGTTTTAGATAGAATTATTTTCTTAGCGGGTATTTCGAATTTTAGGATCTATCTATCAGGCTTTAGATCGAAATTTAATTTGAAAGAAATAGCGGTAATTATCTTTTAATTTTTGCAACTTGAATTTTAAATTTCATCCATAAAAACAAAAAAAAAATCCATAAAAAAATCCCTAAAAAAATTGCACTTTGAACTTCAAGTGAGAATTCATCAAAATTGTCAAATTGAACATTTTTCATGAAATTGATACCCAAAGGGCATTAATTGAAAATTTGATGTAACCAAGTCCCGAACTTAAAATCTTTGATTCGTAGAAGTAATTTAGTTCTCCCACTAATTTATTTAGGTTTATAATCGGCTTCGAAAATTAAAAATCTTTGTAAGATAATCATTTGAACCATAAGTCACGATTTGATAGAACTTGGGAGAGTTTGAGCTAAATTAATTGATCAATTAATTAATTTGATAATCCATTAACCTAAGAATCCAAATTTTAAGTCGCAACATGAACTAACTAAAGCAAGACTAGATTCACCCAAGATTGATACAAGAAAAAACATCAGCATCCAGCATGTTCACCATCATATGAAATGTCTTAAAAATTGCATGGTTGACCAGGGATAAAGTAACCAAGGGGAACACAAGTTGACCAAGAGAAAAGCAAGAATTACTTGTATTAGATTGATGAGAGAAGGCCCCAGAAGATGAAGACGATGACGAAGGGTACCAAAACGGGGATTGCTCTTAACTCCATTGATCACCAAAATATGACGACAATGTTGCAAGTGAGAAGCATAATGATGGAGGCGATATTTCAAAGATATATGGGAAGTTGATGTTTGAGTTGAAGGGACAAAAAGGGAGGTCGTTGTTAACCATGTGTGAGGTTCTTGGACATAGATTTCTAGGGCGCCTAACCCTAAGTGTCATGACAGCATTAGCAAAACCAGATTTTAGAAGCTTTTCACATTAACCACCTATGAAACATAAACGAGTTTTCTGCGGCTTTAACCGTTTAACAAGGGCAGGCAGTTTTGTTGAAGCCATAACCAAACTCCAGAGCCCATATTGCTTTCTAGCTTAACCTAACTTAGGATGTATCGAACCACATGTAAATTGATCTAGTGATGTAGCAAGGAAGGTTAGGACTAGAAATAGTAATTCAAATTTAGAAAGGAACATCCTGTCTTTTGCCTGTCAAATTAGATCGATCTTAAGTCAATTCTCAACTTGGCTAATATCCGTATGCTAATTGGAGGTGTTTTGCAACTTTCAAGTGTATTGACTCAATAGTAACTTCTTTTCAAGAGCTGGGATTCCTTTTTTTATTTAGTGTAGATTTTTTGGCTTTTGGCAAGTATCCGTTTCCAAAGTTGGTCGTACACGTAGTAGACTTTATTAGATTTTCTAATTGGTCTACATTAATTGAAATTATTACTTGGATTGGACTACTAAAATATGGATATATACCTTAATTAGTTTTAAATATGGGTTGGCTAGTGTGGGCCGAGTTAGGCCCGGCCAATGAGATGAGCAAGGGCCCGTGCCAAAACTCTGTATAAAAGCTCAAATCCCTCCCCTAACCTTCTTGTCACAAAAATCAGAACATATTGTTTCGTCCTCCTGGTGTTTGCCTCATCGGCCATAGATAATCTAGAGAGAATATAGGGGAAAGCGTTGTTCCGAACCATCGACGTTCCTCATCAATTTCAATAGATTCCAAAACCATGTGTGTGAACTCCCCTTTCCTCTATAATGTAGTGTGTTTCTTATTCCAGTTACGGCGATTTCTGGGGGTGCTACATTTCATAGCCTTGCATCATGGTATCAGAGCCGCCTTTCACAAGGATAAAGACACATTCTGTTCTGCATCATTTTTTTTTTTTTGGACTTTTCATCCTGTAAAAATTTTTTTAGATTACATATTCAAATTCATCTCATTGATATGAAAAACAAAAATGGTGAGGTGCTCATATGCCTCAAAGGACACCAACAACCACCACATGCGCCACTGCGAAGGCGGTGTGTGTAACAGCCACCGACAATCATTCTATTTTGCCAATTTATGAGCATTTTTTGTTAGTGAAATTTTTTGTTATCAAATAATGGGATAGATTTCATCTCAAGACAATCATTTTGAGTGGTTGCATGGCACACACATCAAGCACGCCACCTAATGATGATGGTTGCGTGTGACGGTGACGGTCAAGCACTTCAACACCAAATGACACACAACGGTTGACAAGGCAATGATCAATGCTAATGCCAGCATGATATCATCAACTAGCAAAATGGGCTGACACAAGATTTGACCCGGTTTGATCGGTTGACCTGACCTAACCCGACCGTTGACCCAACTGATTGATCGGTCAAACCAGTTGGATTAGTCGATTGTTAGACTAACTAATTAGTTTTGATTGATTTTTGAACCACTCGAGGGCCACACACGTGGGGCTGCATGTGCATGTGTGAACCTCACGCAGCACCAGCCTTTTAAGCAGCACGCCTACAAGCTCCAATCTAAGCGTGATCAATAGAGTTGTGTTTGTATGGTCTTTGCCTATGCTTTGGTATATTCATATTATATGTTTGAAGCTTTTAAGGTTGAAAAATGCATAAGAAACCTTACATACACCTATTTTTAGGGGTATTTTTGGTCTTTTCTTCCAATGCACCATGGTTTCAAAAATACAATGGCTAGCTCAAATGCATATGACCTAATACATTATGTGTAGAGCTATTCATGGATATGTATCAATGAATTATTGCAATGAAGTTAGCATAGCATGTGTTTTTTTTTTAGAGAAATATTGCCTGTTTTTAGTCTCTAAAGTCACATGTATTTAATAGATGTCATGCATTAAGGTTTATATCCCTAGTATGAGAGATTTTCAAGAATTCAATTGGCTATTGACTGCTAAAGCAGCACATTTGGTTGAGTTTGAGAAATATCTATCTCATTTGTGATGGAATGTTCTCATGTTCTAATGTGTGATCATACTTACAAAAAAGGTGATTGTATAGTGGTTCATGGAGGATGCATGTACAAAATGTACTTGAGAAGTATCTGATCCTAGTGTTTCATTTAGGCCAAAGGTGGTGAGTTCATGGGAAGATTGGAATATATTTCCATGGCCATTGTCATGTTGAAGAGTATACAATTGCATGTAATGTGTTCAGTCCAAAGGTGTTTATTTGATGATATATGCAACTCTCACGGTTTGGTACTCACATGATGCTAAATATATACATTGTTTCTTTTTTAGTCACTTTCTTCGTACATGGAAACTCCATTTCAATAGAGATTCTTACTAGTTGAATTTCAAGAAGGAAAGATAACTTTTTATGATGGAGCTAACATCGTTCATATTGTTCTTGCTAAGGATAAGCTAGCAAATATTCTAACAACGCCATTACTAAAGCTGAGAAAGCACATTTTGCTACTAATGGTATAAAAGTAATAGGATTTACTTATTGACAATGAAGCGATCTATCAAGGAAACATTTGAAGTGTGGTCTACTCAGCTCTAACTACACTACTAAGGAAAATAACAGCTTTGGAGGCTAGAAATTATGTCTCATCTAATGCGAGATAGACACTTCTTCAAGGACTCTTTAGTATGAAGTATGATGGTGCTAGTAGTGTTAGGGATTACATATCGAGGATGTTAGACTTGCAGACAAAACTTGGGTTTCTTCAAGTATCTATTCTTGATACCCGCATTGTGCATCATCCTTCCACTTAATTTTGGGATTATAAAGACATATTATAACTCCGAGATGAGACATGGTCAATCAATGATTGATTGATTTTTAGGATGGTGGTATAGGAGGAGAAACTGAAGAAAAAAAAGAGCGCATCTTGGCTTTTATGCCCCAAGTTCTTAGCAACAAGAAGAGTAAGAGGTCTAAAAAAACGTACTCGTAGAGGTACCCATGAATCTACTGATCATTCATGATAGATTAGGTCCTAAGAAGCTCCTTTAAAAAGGATAGTGACCATTGCTTCTTTTGTAAGAAGAAAGGTCACGTAAAAAAGAGGACTGCTAGTTTAAGACTTGGCTGCCCGCATGAGCCTATAGATAATGATTCTTTGGCATTTGTTTGTGAATCTCTATCAAAAAAGTCTCATCCAATCATGGTGGCTAGATAGCAGTGTAAACTAATCATGTTTGTTTAACTATACATGATTAATAAATCAGAAGAAGCCAAATCAGGATAAGTCAAAGCTCATTGGGGAAACACAAGAAAGTAACGTAGATGTTGAGTTCGTGGGAGACGTATATTTAGTTCTAGATTCTGATTTAAATTGATGTTGAGAAACACTTTTTGTGTATCATCTTTTAGACGGAACTTAGTTTTATATCGTGTTTGGATATGTATGGCTACTCATTTGAAATCAAAAAAATGATTGATTTTTTATTTTTTTAGATTAGAATAAGGTTAAGGTGGGTTGCTTGAACAGTCCAATAGATTATATAGATGTAATTTATCTTCCCAATGACATATACATGCTCTATAATGTTTTGAAAAGGTTGTTTCCAAAAAGGGTCCACCTAAGGAATAGTCTGTGCATTATGGACATAATATCTTGATCACATCTCTAAGTAATAAAAGTGGAAAGGTGGATAAAGGATGACTCCTACCTGCGCTTGAAAGTGATCTAGGGATTTATTGTTGCAGACTATTGTCTGAGTAAGATGACGAAGATAAAGAAGAAGACCGCAGTCAATAGTTCTGACTATTCGACGGTCATTCATACTGATATCAGTTAACATATATAGTCAACTCTTATGTAGAAATTTTTATTTCATTACATTTACTATTGATACTATTCCCGATATAGTTATGTATATTCGGTTAATAAAAAAAAAGGTGAATCTCTTGAGAAGTTCAAAAAATTTCGGACAAAAGCAAGAACAATGGAAAAAGTAATAAAGGTTGTTAGTCAAAATCTGTGATGCGTGTAGATTTTGACATGTTCCTTATGGTCGATGTTGGATGCTTGTAGAAGGGTCATTTACACAAGTAATGGAGATTATGGCAAAATAGCTCAATTTACTTAGCCTAGGAGTTCTGAACAAATAATGTAGAAGCCGAAAGTGCAATCACACCCTTTATGGATATATGGGCAATACAGTGAGCTATAACTAATTTGTATGTTATCTATGGGATGAAGTCTTGAAATATAGCGTATGTACATTCTGAACAGTTGTACTAAAAAGCTTGGTACCAATGATTCCTTTTTGAAGTTTTAGAACTAGATGTAAAAAGCCAATTGAACCCTCTTAAGGTTGAGGATGTCTGCCAGAAGTAAAGTGTATAACCCAACTTGGATAGTTGGACTCCAAAACTACTTAGTTTTGTGTTTGGTATCTTATCCAAATCATTCAAGAGGGGTATAGATTTATAATCATAATTTAGAAACAAAGAATGTGGAATCACAGACAGGAAGTTTTTGAGAATTGATAGTGGCCGAAAAAGAGGTAGTTGCTCACAAATATATATGAGGCTAAACATTATGGTGGTGATATTATTGTATCATTTTCTCTTCCCACACAGAGGACAATAGAAGCCTCTTACACCACAGATTGAGCCTATTGAGATCCAAGACTTGTTGTTGAGATAGCTCCTAATGAATCTTTTCAAGCCTGCAAGTACAAGATGAGGTTGTTGCAACTTCACTTAGGAAATCCACCAGGGATGGGACGATAGCTATACCAACCATACTATATATGATCTATTTGGGAGTGCATGACTATGATACCGTTCTTATGGTTGACTAGTGACTTATGCAGTTTTTTTTTTTTTTTTTTTTTATTCCTCAATCAAATCCATGGATAGATGCGATGAAAGATAACATGCAGTCTATGAAACATAATTGTGCTTGAAACTGTATTGAATTGTGAAGATCATAAGCCCATCGGCATTATAAATGGTATTATACGAGACTAAAAAGGACTCAAGGGAAGATCGAAAGTCTAATAGCCAGATTGGTGGCCAAGGGTTTTTACTCAAAGAAAAGTAGTAAACTATGAAATAGTTTTTACCGGTGTCTTCAAGGATGTCTTTTACCAGATGATCATGGATTGAGTAGCTCATTTTGATTGGAGTTAGCATTGTATGGATGTTAAAACAGCCACATTTCTAAATGGAGACCTTGATGAGAGGTCTATTAGTGAGAAACCCAACGGTTTTGTAAACAGATGTAATGAGTTGAGTGTGTTAAATTGAAGAAGGATTATGGCCCTCGAGAAAAGTTTTCAGACAATGGTACCTGAAGTTTCATATGTTGTATTGTCATTCGGTTTGTTTGAGAACAAAGTTAATTAATATATATACTGCAAGGTCAGTGGGAGGAAATTTCTTTTTCTCATACTCTACAAAATAATATCTAGCTTGTGAGTAGTGATCTTGGATTGCTACATGAGACAAAGCCGATATGCCAAAGAACTTGGCATAAAGAATCTGGTGAAGCATCTTTTTCCCAAGCATTGATCTATATGTGATCCTTCTCACGTATGTAGTGCATCTCAGAGGGAAGTATGTCATATGGATAAATTCCTTATGCAAGATTACAAGTAGGAATGCCCTCGTCACTGAAGGTAAATTATTACAGTGTCCTTTTTTAAATGTTGAGAAAGTTCAAATGAAGAATGTAACCTTATGCTAAGCACTTGGTAGCATTAGGTATGCCCAAATTTGCACCAGACCTGATATTGCTTTTACAATGGAAATTCTAGGTAAAATATCAATCGAATCATGAAATGGTCACTAGATTGCTGCCAAGAATGTTTTAAGGTACTTAGAAATGAAAAAGGACGATATGCTTATTACAGACTATGTTCAAGAAATTAGAAATAGGGTTATTGGATGCGATACTGGCTGTATTAGGATGACACAAGTTCAACAACTAGATATATCGTTTATGTTAGCAAAAGGTGCATTACATGAAAGGAAGAAGTAGAAATCAGGTAGGGGGAAAAAAAAAAAAAAATAAAAATCATTTCATCCTCTGACCATGTGGCAAAGTTTAGTCATAGATTACAATCGATATGCACGCAATTTGGCTATTGTGAACTCATTAGGGGAGTTGGACTATCTGTGATCGTAAATAGACCCATTATTGATTGCTGATAACAACTCTCCAATGTTTGTTTGTCAATAATTAACCAAATGTCTTAAAAATTTTAAGCATTTTGCTGGTCAAGTTTTTACAAAAGGAGGAAAAGCTCAGAATTGTGACATTGTAGTAGATCATGTTCTACAAAGATAGGTTGTAGATCAACTAAATAAGGCCCGTTGCCCCGTAATATTTGAATGACATGTCATTAACATGAGCTAGTGTAGAATCAGGGAGGATGAGTTTAAGGGGATGTGTTTAGTTTGATATATAAAGTGACCATAGTATTGTTACAATTGTAACTGTTTTCATAGTTCACTCTGCACAAT
>JAGVVM010007069.1:0-22023 GCA_019149425.1 Psidium friedrichsthalianum
GGAGTACTTTGGGGACCCGGACTTGGCATTTTCATTTCAACTTGAATCATCTGATTGAAACATGGTGAATTTCCTCGCTAGTTTTGCTCTTTCTTGTCTCCGCTTTTCATCTTCTGGTTAAGTTTAGGCATCATTTTGAATATGCACCTGGCATGTTTCATATTTGGTTGTTCTTAACATGCTTTTCTTGCTTAACTCAAACATGATTGGCCAATGCAGGCTGGAACGGGCATAGCTGAGCTTATAGCTCTTGAGATGTCAAAGCAGGTAGTCGACTGATGGATTTATGCAGACTGGTGTTCTCCTAATTGTTACAAAGTTCTAGCTTACTTTAGCACTTTTAGTACTTTTATCGCTCCATTGTAGGTGAAAGCTCCAGTGGAGGAGACTCGTAAGAAGATCTGGCTGGTCGACTCTAAGGTTAGCGTTCGGTTTGATACGACTTGCTGTTCAATGGTGAATGAATACAACTTTGACATCATCTCATCAAAATGTTCTCGCAGGGATTGATTGTCAGTTCTAGGAAAGAATCGCTTCAACAATTTAAGAAGCCGTGGGCTCATGAGCACGAACCTGTCAAGGATCTCTTAGGTGCTGTCAAGGTGCGCAACAAAAATACACGCTCTTTTTGACAGGTTTTTTCATTGCCACTAACTTTTGCATGCTTGATTAACTCCCCAGACAATCAAGCCGACTATTCTGATTGGATCCTCTGGAGTAGGAAAGACATTTACAAAGGGAGGTCATTGGAGGCACTGTGCTCCTTTAACGAGGTGAACCATTTTTTTTTCCCGCAATCGTAGGTAGTTAATAATGTCCAAACTCACACATCTCTGACGATTTGATGCAGAAACCTCTCATCATGGCTCTATCCAACCCACCATCTCAATCTGAGTGTACCTGCTGAGAAGCTTATACCTGGAGTAAGGTAATTTCAAAGGGCAGTTTCAATATCTATTTTTGCACCCGACAGTCTTTTATATGACTTAATAAAGCTGTCCGTCCGAATAAGTGGTTACGTGTTTCCAATTTTACTGTTCCTTCTTAACACTGTTCTCGAATTGCAGGGTCGTGCAATATTTGCCAGCGGAAGGTCCCTTTCGATCCGGTGGAGTTCGAGGGCAAAGTCTTTCGTCCCTGGCCAGGTTATCTCTTCTTCTTTAGTGCTTCCCCCAGGTTACCATTTGGCTTTTCAGCTGGTCGGTTATCAAAGACTTAGATTTGGATTCATCTGTTGATGTAGTCCAACAATGCTTCATATCCCTGGATTTGGTCTCGGCGTGGTCATGAGCGGAGCGATCCGAGTCCATGACGAAATGCTCCCTGGCTGCCTGTAAGTGCTATGCACACCGGTGATACAGACAATACGTATTTTATAGTACTTTTTTTCTATTCCATGTTTGCCGCTTGTCGCTGCATACTATAAGTTTTTAAGTTACATGCACGGTAGCACATTCTCTAGCTCAGCCTCTCACCGTCTGCCTACGGTACAGCGGAGGCATTGGCCGGGCAAGTGACACAGGAGAACTTCGAGAAGGGACTGATTACGCCACGGTTCTCCAATATCAGGAAAATCTCGCGCTCACATAGCTGCGAAAGTCGCTGCCAAGGCATTATAACCCCGGTGGGGCCCCTAGACGTTCACCTTCTCTTTCCTCTCTAGATGTGCGATTTGCCATCCTATCTTGCCATGATATCTGGGCTTCTGTTCTCGTTTCGACAGGCTTGGCATCGCACCTTCCTCGCCCCGAGAATCTCGGTAAGTATGGCCAGAGCGCATGTGTACAGCCCAGTGTACCGAAACTATCGCTAGGGTAATCGAATGTCCCTGGGCAACGCGTTAACTGGTTCAATGTCGGCCGCAATTCTCGAGGTCCTTGTAACAAATATATCCTGTTTGCGAACTATTCTCCCCGCTCTCAGTATGCTAAGTCAAGTTTGAGTGTTTTGTATATCCCGGATTATAAATGCCTTACTGTTATCACGATACCGGCATACCGCATCTTCCTACATACGAGTGCTTCGGTTTTGGAGCAGTTTTCCTGTTCATCCATCTCAAAAGGTTTTCCGGTGCCCCGTCCCGCGGGGTTCCAACCCGCTCATTGCCTCCGAGGAAGTTCTTGTGTAACGGACTTTGGCGAACGCCTTTTACTAGTCGGAGTGTTGACTCTAAATATTCGATATGGGCCTGCACATTATTTTTCTTGAGTTCGGCGCACTAACCGTGACAAAATTCGTAAGCGGAATTCTTGCTTCTCTCCGACTTGATTGGCTGTAGCTTCAGGCGTTCAAGAAACTATACCTAAATTAATCCTTTTTCCGACTCGCCATGAACTCCTGGAGTCTGAACGTAACCGTTTCTGAATGGTTAACTGCCTGCTTTTATCGGAAATTGTCAAGATTTCTAAAGCAAAGCAAAGCCACTAAGTTGTATTTTCGCGCGGGTCAAAAGTAGCGAAAATTACCAGGGCAATGGCATGCCTAAATTGCCTTAGCGGCTTGCTATTAGTGATCCCATAATTATTAGGATGGTAGTCATTACATGAGAAAGATCGAGGATATAAGGATTTAGGGGATTCGTGCCTTTGGCACTATATGATACATGAATGATAACTATCCTCTATTCAAATCACCAACCGCTGTGGATTGCCAGGGCTACACTCGAGTCTGTTCTGCTCTGTATGTATTAAGATCGGTATGAGTATCGCTGTAGCGCTGGCTCAGGTAAGTCCCGCATTTGATAGGAGGGAAACCTGGCAACACGGAGAGAGAGCACTTTTAGTCAGTTCAAGAGCCCACAGCCGTCCCACAAAAGTAAACCAAAGTACACCAGATTTGTGGCGCAATATCCCAGAAAAGGGAAGGAAAAAAGAAAGAATGGCCAAAACAAGGATTTTTCTACAATGCACATGCCACCTTATACAACCACTAAGCAAGAATTCTGCCAATCAATCTTGCCCAGCGGGCTCACAAAACTGGCAGCCCCAACACCAAGACTTCAATCCAGATATCATTCAAATTCTGAACTTATGGAGATTAGGGCGTGACTATTGCAGTTGAGTTTCACATGAAGCAAAAGTTTTCTTATGGAGATCTATAGGAAATATAACGGTGTGATTGGGAAACCATTTCCCCAAAATATGATGCAAGAAATATGTTCTATCCTGGAAGTAGAAACTTACAAACCAAGAAAAACACCACACTCTGACAGGACTTTATAGCACAAATCGACCAATAGCCCTGACCAAATGGGCCATGCAATTGGTTTAAGGTTAGAATCAAAGAACATAAGTATTCATTTATTATCAGCACAACCAGGTCCTTATTCGGGATCATGGTGTTCTGACTTACTTGGGAGGATTCTCGTCTGACTTGCAGGATGGCACAGCTCACCCCACAACAAGACAATCATGACTAGGTCTACAAAATACGCGATCTGCCATAAAGAAACAGAGTTATTAAGGAATGGACAACCCTTGATTTTCTAAAGAAGCAACTTATCTGCTCAACACATCCCCCAACCAAAAAAGAAAAAAGAAAAAGACAAAAAAGAAGCAGCAAGCAATCTTCTATTTGGCAGCAAAAAAGTTAACAGCAGACTTCCAAGTAATGGCGAAGGAAATAAATAATGAGGTCAAGAACATGGCTTTTTATCAAGGAAAGCAATAATTGCTATATATAGGTTTGAAACAATGACAATGTGCTACTTTAAAGTTGAGCTCAAACTGACTTGTCAAAGTGTAAAAGAAACAGGATCTTTTACCACTTTAGTTCTTCCCATATGACAACAACCAAGTGAGTGCTTTTCAGTTGGGGGGGAAAAAGGTGAGTCGGTACTTTGAAATTTTTGGACTTAAAAAAATTTATAACTAGCTTATCCCAAGCAAGATAAACAGCAGATTCACTCTCTGGGGGAAAATGTGTTAGATTGCTTAAAGAGGCCTTTATAAGCCTGAGATAAGGCAGGAGATTTACGGAAATATCTTTTGCTGGCCATTTCCAATACTCTGTGGCAACGTGGACCTGACAAAAGCAAAAGCAAAGTGCATCAGGAAAAAGACATAAAACAACGTAAAAAGAACATAAAAGCAATTTGAGGAAGAGTTCTGAACCATGTTCCACTGGAAAAATATGACATGGTGTAAGGAGAAGCATTCCATAAAACCCATTCCGTGAAGCTTTCTGGTGGGTTTCCATGCTCATTTCATGAATTGCGATATGCCCATGAAACAAGCATGAGCAAAAAGAATTTTCTTAGAAGCTTTCTAGATGGTCTTGAATCTCACTTGACTACTGTCTTTACTTTCCTTGAACACAGAAAAAGTTGGTGGGAAAAAAGATACACACATTTGGGTCTCATAAAACTAGCTATATCTGTAATACTGGCATTTGGGAGAAAACATGGCCAAATATTAGGGCATAGCATTTTTTTTTTTCTCAAGATCAACCTCTGTTTTTTTAATCACCTAGCTACCAGCAGTATACTTATGGCACACCTAACACGCAAATGCATTTTTCAGCTAAATTTTATAGTGAGAGATGTTCCTTATTGAAAATACAGTTGCTCCACCGCTCCAGCATATCACCAAGATTCACAATGAAAGCTCTGCCAGCAACAAACCAATGACAAACGCGTCATTGTTCAAAGAAAAAAAAAGTTTTTCTCCAATCTCTTCTGTTCCAGACCTTCAAGGTCAATTAACCTTATTGAGCTTAGCAAGCTCCGATTCCACGCAAAAAAGTTCCCTAAAAGGAATATACAAGCAGGAAAACTTTGATTGCTGGTTCCTCAATAACCATGTGATTCTACAAAATGTATATAATTTAGGTTTATTGGGGAATTTACATGACATCAAGCCAATAACGTTACCTAATTTTACCAAGACAAAAAGAACCTTTCATGAGATTATAGGCAATATGGGCAAACACTTAAATGCTTAGCATGAAAAAGAGGAAGAGTTCATAAATATATGGCATGATGGTGTATTATGTATACAACCTGAAAAATTTCCTAACTTTTTCCCAGAAACGGAATTGGATAAAATGTATCATACAGAGTATTTTAACTGAAAAACGGCACAACTCGAACCTTAATCATTTTCAGCAGAGTTTACAATGAACTACCCTTTAACTGGTGCTACATATTCCCAGACACGAGGACTTGCATCCTTATCCTTGCATATCTACAAAACACGATAGAATCCACCAAAAGTAAGCACATGCGAAGTTGGTGCACAGAAGATGATCAATATAAAAGTCATAGCATGTTCATACTTGTAGACCTAACACATCATCTGTTGCCAATAGGGTAATTAAACCATAGTCTGAATGAGCTCCTGCTCCATACATTCCTCGTGAGGGATCAGAAACTTTCCTGCATTACAATTGAGATGTCACTATTACTTAGAAGAAACCTATCTTGTTTAGCTGCAGAGACTGTAAAATGAAATTCACCTCCATAGTGTAGCAACCGCCAATGTGGCAATAGGCTTGCCAAGCATTTCTGGCTTATCAAAGAAATCGATTTCCAGATCAAGTGCAAGTGCTATGATCCTTGCCACTGACTTTGCTACCTCTCTAAATGCACATCAAACATTAGAAAATAATAAGTGGCTGATTTTACAACAAGACAATGGAACAAAGGAAATGGAAATTACATGGTGTGGGTATTTTGACTTTGTGAGACTTACAACGCCTTTTGGTGATACTTCTCCATAGTTTCTCTCCATCCAGGCAATATTTCTAGCAAAGAAGGGAACATGAATATCTGTTGAAGCACAACTGGCATGTGTGGAGAACCTAATAACCAATAATCCATCTTATTGATTTCTCACCAGAAGCAGGCCAACATTTGGCCCGTAAAAGGGTTTTGGGCTTCAGGGTCATCCTCAGGAACTTCCACACCAATATAATAACCCTCTTTGTAATCTCTACTGACAAATAACAGAACATCAAAATTATCGATTAACATCTGCTGGAAAAATGCACCAATCGATGTGCAGGGACATGTTTTCTAAAAGAACCATAAATGAACTTTTGTTCACATGCTTTTGTTTTTAATCTCTGCTTTGAGTCCGCGTCTTACATCCATCTGTGTTCTTATTCACTGAACAAGCCTCTTTAAAAACGACTAGGCCTTTCTAGTTCTGAAAAGCTTGTACCTAGATTGTCTTGCTACTGATCTTCCCCCATTAATTTTTCAGAAGCGAGATTTTTGGTTCGGGAAGCAGAGTTCGCTATAACTGATTCTCTAAGGCACCTGAAGTATTCTTCCCACTACAGATTACAAACAGAAACGCGCATGCACTACAGTGCGCGAATACAAGTACGTACTGACTATGTATTGTTATAGACACGCACGCAAGCGGGGAACTATTAAACATATAGACGTTGGAGAGACCGAACCGTGGAGCTGATTCCCAGGATCGAGGAGCTCGTCCAGCAGAGGAGTGTAGCCTCGATGCTTCTCGTTCCTCAGGACCTTCATCTTCTCGCCCACCGGCAGATTGAAAAACCGATTGCTCTGCTCGAAAACCTCCTCCATGAACTCGCAGCTTATCCCGTGGTTTATCACGTAGAAGAATCCGCAATCCAAGCACGCCTGCACACACCAAAGACGCCGAGCTCGGATCAGTCGCGGAATCGAAACCGGCGCCGCTCGAAAGAGCGCCGCGCCCCCCCTCGGGCGCGCAGGAATCTCAAATCGAGGAGGACCTGCTTGAGCAGAGCGACGGATTGGTGGACGTCGGAGCTGGAGAGATCGATGCAGTTGAGGCTGGAGACCTTGGTGATCTCGAAGGCGCCATTGCCGCTCTGCTTCCCCATGGTGTTCGGAGCTTTTCGGACTAAAAGTTCTCTCTGCTGCTGCTTCGTTACAACAAACGGTTGGCGAAGGACTCGGGGACTCGGTGGCTTGTATTTGTAAGGCGGAAGGGAAGGGTGACAGCGACGTCGTTTCTGGGCGGTTCTTCTGTGGGCGAAATGAACACAGAAGTTGCGCTCGTGCCACTATGGCTCCGCTATTTCCAATATTCGATCAAAAGGAAATTATGCTATTTACATCTTAGATATGAAAATTTTGTAATTTAAATAATCAAAAAGATTGATGGTGATATGATAGTGGGGTAATGCTTCCGTACTGTATCAAGAGCTCGGGATCACGACTGCTTTTCGAAGATATCATGTCGTGTTAGGCACTCAACATGCGATTGACACTCTTCAACACGTGATCAACACATGATCAATAGATATTAGGTATCCAACACGTGGTCAGTACTTCGGACAAGCCGTTTACCCACGAATTCGGCATCTCGATACAGGTCCAATTTTTAAACATTTTTTAATAAATTAATAGTTTAAAAATAAATATATTAAGAATATATATACTTAAGTCGTATACTCAACCATCTCATAATTATTATATCTAGTTAGCGCAAAAAAAAAACAAAACTACTCGTGAATCTCTAATAGGAAAAGAGAGAGAAAAAACCAATCGTTGATATTTTCAATATACATTTAATATACAACGTATCCTAACATGTCTAATTCTCTATTTTTTTTTTAAGAAATGACATGTCGGCATGTCGTTGTCTTCTCATATTATGTCGCATGTCGATACCGGTACTACTTAGTTTTAGAACTAGTTACTTGGCTTTTCGCTTTACGGGAGTATATAAAAATAATATGGTTATTCTTCCTCTTTTATTATTACTATCATTATGGATACTTTTGACACTAAAATATAACATTTGTCGGATCGGATCATATATGCGAAATGCGGCTCGAGAAAATTTAACTAAAGTAGACGCGTAATAGAAAGTTTAGAAAAGAAGACGTTGAATGCTATTAACTTCATTCACAAATCCGACTTCATTTTCCATTTCGGATCATTCCGGCATTAAATTCTCCAAGTGACATGTTGCTTCGCTCTTGATGGCTAAGTTAAAAATCGAGATTGTGTATCCTTATCGACTATATTTGACAGGTAAGATTAGAAGCAAAAACATGTCAAACAACATACTCATAAATTAAAATTCGTGAACTTCTCTCCCTATCACATCAAATTAAATAAAATTTAAAGCCAGATAAAAACCTTTGACGTATTCAGCAATGTAAGGACCTTTTCGACAAAGGTCACGCCGCCAATGACGACTCTTCGGCGGCTGAGACTTCCTATTCGTGTCAACCCCAAAAAGAGAAAAGAAAGGGAGAGCAAAGTCGAATCGAATTTGGAAACCGCCGTGATCAACTGGAATACGCATGTTTCTTTGCTTGCTATTCCAGCTGGAGTGAATCGGAGAACATGTCGTTTCGGTTTCTTGTTCTTGTTCAGGAGGCTTTTTGGTGTGTTCAAGCCATTTGTCCGACTCCATCGCGGCATCGAAATTAGGGTTACTCTTTTCGACGCGTCAAAATTGGCGATTATGTGCGTTCGGGCTCATTAGACATAAACCGCAATAGGCAATAGATTGGTTCACGATCAGGTTTGTTGTTAAACATCGAAAAGGGTGAGAAGAGGGACCGGATACACATAAGAAGAAACGGTGACAAGAAGGATCATAGATCTATTATACTTGTGCCAATTTAATCATTTTGGTCTATTTTGCCCAAAAATTGCTGATGTGCCGGTTGGCATGGCGTCGGCAGTCTTACGTCGCACGGGTTAAGTTAACGTTGACAATTATTATTATTTTTCATTTTTCAAAAATTATTATTTATTTTTTCTTCTCCCTACTTTCTTTCCTTGCTAGCCCTGGGTCGATGAGAGCACCGAGGCCTTCAATCATGGCCACCGACAACGTCGTTGGCCCAGGTTCAGGTAAAAAAGAAAAGAAAAAAATAATTTAAAAATCCGTTTACGCAAGTGCTTCGTAAAATGACCGACCGCGACTGGGCCGTCACTTAGCAATTTTCGACCAAATTACCCAGAAGACCAAAAGAAGGAAAAAGCCAAAGGAAGACCAAAGAAAAAAGAGGGGGAATTTTCCATCGTCCTTTTACTTGACCCCACTGGTCACGGCCTCGAACATCTCCCAATCCCAATCTGATCCTAGCAACGTAACGAGCAGCACGTTCCTTCCTGGGCCGCTCGACGAAGTGCGGCCTCTGTTGCTTGTCGCCTCTTATGTAACGCGGGTCCTTGAGCCGCTTCAAGCGTTCGCGCATTCGTACCTTCATTTGTTCCAGCCTTCGTCGAGACAGTGAAGGGATCCTCCTCGGCGTCCAAAATTCTGTTTAGCGCAGGCGCCTCCGGCAATCAGATTCCGTCAAACACACATCTTTGAGCAAAGGAACCAAATCCTCCTCGTGATCAGCCGTAGCTCCGCCGCTGCCTCGCTCTCGTTAGCCGTCCCCGAGGATTCCCTAGCCGCCGGTCCTTTAATCTAGGGGTTTCTTGTTTGTTAATTATGGGCTATGTTCTTTAAGCCTTACGGGGTTTTTTTTTAACAATTAACAAGCTTAACCCTTCAAGGTTACTTCAATTAAGTACAGGGTCTTTTGATTTTATTGAACTAAGCCCAATTAGAACTCAGATCTCATCCCTTCATGTGAAAATCTTGGCAATCTAGTCCCATAATTTGATCGAACTTTGCTTCGGTGCTGGCTCGGTCCACATGTCAAACTTAGGTCCGTTTTCGTTGCCAGTTCAATTGGAATGCAATATGCAAAAATGTAATGCATGCTAAAACAAACGTGAAAAATGATTTAATTATTTTCTTTATAGGAATCAAAATTAATCTCTGATTTTTATGGGAAAAAAAGTCAAAATTTAGGTGTTAACACTAATGCTCCATTTTTCCACGGAAAATGGGTGTTCTGAAAAAAAAAATACATTTTCCCGAAAAAGTGATGACTTATATTAGTTAAAATAAGTAGCTATTAAAGAAAAGTTCTCCTTATGAACAATAATTTATGTCGCGAAACACATTTTTTCCAAACGCCATGGATTATATCAACAGTCTACTTTAAATGGCCTGAGTTGACTTTGCTTGACGCCTCATCGCTGGTCAGAAAACCAATTGAGACCTATTTGCTGGAGGAGGCCCATTTTCAAACAGATCGAATTCGAGCCTGTGATGCTTAGATGGGGCCTCCCCATCTGATAATTGCGCAGAGACATTCACTCATTTTTCGGGACATCTGTATTGCTAGACTTTATGAGAGTCAATAATCCCGAACATGTTAATCAAAACCTAAATAAAATAAGCACAGAGAAGATAACATCATTTGAAAATCCTGAAAATAAGAAGGCCCGATTACTTGAAGATTCATGAAGAACCCCCGCAAGCTTCATTGATCAGTTTAATTTAGGCCTCTGGCATATATAGACGTCCCCGATCCAAAGCAGCTGCGCGCAATTAATGAGGTTTGGAAAACTTTATATTCTTACGCTGGAAGGTCTCTTACAGCCCAATTAACGATGTCAATCCGAGGTCAATGTCCATCGCCTTTTTTGCGGAGAAGGGGTGTTAGTTAACGCTCTCATTTATTTCAATTTCTATGGACCACATTTAAAAGCTTGAGTGTTGCCGAGAACTTTCCTAAATTAGGTCGGCCGCATGAACCAACAAAGCAAGACCTTTAAAGTTTCGATAGTTGGTGATAATTCGTGTTTCTTTTCTACGTAAACTTTCACAATTGAGGTGTTTCGAGATCTTTCGATCCCCACGCACGAAATCCCGAGAGACTCATTCGTACGGGATCTATCGTTCCGATTCCCCGTCAATCGAGGACGTGCGATGTTCGTATCGGATCATTTCACAGCCGGGTTTACGGAAACCTTGAAATGCCCCTAAGTGTTTTCCTTCATGACTACACAACATACCATACAAACAACGGGATCCGAACTGGATAACGTTCACAACCATCAGTTTTGGCAGTTGGAAAAAAGGAACGAGGACCGATCATCGATTCGAACCATGTGGAATTCAATGCATGCATTTGGATCAGACGGCAACTTGCGATTTGATTTTGATGCACACCCTTTGTCGTTTTCTAAAAGTTGACTTTTGCGAGTCTCCCGTAACCATCCAAAACCTATCTGGTTGTCGGAATGGAAAACCACCGGATCAAGCTTTGACCTAATGGCTAGCGAAATCTAAGTCGGTTCGCGACGGCTGCGGATTCTAATTATTTTGTTTTTGCCCTCAAACGGGTCTCGTTAACGAGTGTCCCAAAGCACCTGCTGATCATGCCCATTATAGAAATGCATGGAGAACGACAAATCTTCCTTACTTAGGCGATTAACAAGTGTCTTTGTTGACAAAATCCTTCTGAAATCTTCCTCGCGAGTGTGTGTGTGTGTATATATATATATATATGTATGTATATGTATGTATGTATGTATGTATGTATGTGACGATTACGGACCATATCCTCTGTTGTGAAGTAATGGAGAGTTGTTCACATCCAGCTTGCGCCTTATCCGAGTCAAGAGCAATAAATTTTCACCGACTTATTATTGCAAGTTGATAAGAAAGAACACCGAACGGTTCAAGATCCACGGCGGAAAGATTTCATGAAACTCTTCATTTTTTTTTCCTTTGTTTGTGAAGATTATTAAACTTAATCACCTCTCTTGAATGCCTATTGATGTAACTCTATGAAAGATCGTCTCTATGCAATTTCGCGTTGAATAAACAAGGACTTGCTAGAGCACTAAATGTTCACGAAAATGTCTAGATAAAATGATAAGACTATACGCGTGATCATGCTCTTAAAAAAAAAAAAAATGGAGCCGACACACCCCACTTGGGTTTTCTCAGTAAGTTTCGAGTAATTTTTTTCTAAATAATTTAGCGAATTGGCCAAACATGCAAAACACGACTAAAGATGATCTATTGATCTAAGCATAAGTACATGAATTGGAGAACTCGTCTTCCGAAAAAAAGAAGCAGCAAAGAACGGTATACAAAAGAGGAGTTAAGAGTTGGTCGACTCACCGGTTTAGGGTTGGGAGGCGGAGACGATGTCGCAGCGGCACAAGGGGCAGGAGCTACCGAGCGAGAGCCACGTGGCGATGCAGGGCTCGTGGTAGACGTGGCCGCAGGAGGCTCGCTTGTTGTCACTGTGGAAGGCCTCCATGCAAATCGGGCAAGCTCCGGTCACGAAGGCCACCGTCGGCATGGCCGAGAGCGACGACTCCGATGCGTCCATCTTGCGTCGGAGGCCAGAACAGGACGCTAGGTCAGTCAAGGCCTCGTCGAGGTCGAACTGGAGGTCGATCGGGAGTGGTGGGTACTTCGACAAAGAGGCGGCTTCCGATGAAATTGCGGCCATGCAGAGAGAGAGAGAGAGAGAGAGAGAGAGAGAGAGAGAGAGAGAGAGAGATTATGTAGGGCGATTTCATCTGTGCCAAAGATTATATATAAAACAACTAACAAGTTGGATGGGCGGAAAAGGGTGGGCGGTCAACCAATTCTTCCATTAAGACTAGCATAAGCGAAAATGCAGTTCAAATAAAAAGAAAAGGACAGAAATTATGTAATTTATGGAGTGAAAATGACTTTTACAAGATCACCACAAATTCATGAAAGAGACTTGAGATTTTATGTTTCTATGTAAAAAATTCAACGTAAATACGTGAACATCGAACAAGTTTCTTTTTAAATATATTTTTCTTATATTTTCATTTTATCATTTTCATTAGATCACCAAAAAATTGAATCGGATCGGGTTCCACTTCGAAAATTGAGAGCCGAGACTCACCGGATTAATTCGGACCACGCTTACTCACCGGATTAATCTGGACCCTGCTTACTCATAACGCCTACTAGGGACCCTCTTTGGCCATCGGGAGAGGGCCGCGAAGCCCTCACCGATCATTGGTGAGAGCCGAGATTGAAAGCAATTTAATAGCAAAAAAAAAAAAATCAACATCCGTGAGAGCCTCGAAATTAACGGAATTAAAAAAAGGAAAATACAAACCGAAAGTTACTCTGATAGGACACATTTGTTGAACTACGTGGCAGGTTGTGCGTTATATCCGCAAAGTCTAAAATTCCTTCCTAAGGTCGCTGAATGTATGACCTGAAGGTCGACTAGATTTATGTATATAGAAATGACGGTGACGATGCATATTCCCGCCAGAATTGTTCCGTACTGCATCCAATAGTATTGCGTTTGGTCATTAGGATATAAGCCATGATATAATATATTTTATCATATCCTATATTTTATAGCTATTTAGGATAAGATAAAAGGGATATAACCAGGATAAAATATCCTAGGAAAAGAGTGGGATAGAGCAGGATAGAATTTCTTAAGAGAGCAGAAATGAGAAGAACCAAGTTTTTCCCACAACTATTGCTTCTCTGCCGCATCAGGCCGCCTCTATGGCGACAACCATCAACCGTGGTTGTCTCTCCAATGGCTCCAAGCTAGGGTCTTCCTCCGCAAAGACGGATATCTCCACGACCTTATTATTTAATCGATTGTTTTGCATAATATGAGATCACACCCCTTGTTCTTTAACCGCTTAAGCTTTTCAGCATGTGAAAGGGGTCTCAACATGTTATGAAGAACTTGAGATTGATTATCGATTTTCAAGGTTAATTATCGACTTTGAATGTATCTCTCTTTGACAACTTGCATGAGTGCATATTCAACTTATGGAAAGTTGTCAAATAATTAGATTGTTTAGAATTTATTTACTCACTCGGCAAGACAACGAGCAAAGCCAGTGATTTATTCTCAAAGGATTCAACTCCAAATCAAGGCCCATGATTCTACGAGGTCTACTTCATCGATGTTGCGCCCGAAGGTAGATGGCACAAAACTTTGTTCAACAATGACTCACTCATCAAAATCCATTGGTGAATAATTTCATCATGATATTTTAGTAAAATAAAATTGATCTTAACTACATCTTACCTCTGTTTATCTGACTTTAAATCCGCAATTTACCAAACAGTAGATAGGATATGATAAAATTCTTGAATTTCTGATCCTATTATATCTAGTCCTATCTTGACTAAAATTATGGATGACCAAACGCAGCTTTAGGATAGTTGACATTTCATTCATACAAATTTTAAAAAAGAAAAAGTTACCAAAATTGCCATTATCAAATACTTTGGTTGTATTATAAAACTTCTTATCAACTACACTCTTTACAATGGATTGATTGCATCTAGAGCTTAGCATAATGGATCGACTGAATCGGGAACTGCTCAGACCCGATCGAATCAGACGGTTTGGTCCAATCCCCGGGGCTCCAATCCAATTTCTAGTTCCAAGGGGAACCGAACTATGTGTATTGGACCAAATAATACTTTTTATAAGAAAAAATTCCTAAATGTATACCCAACCTAAGATACTTAGGATGCTTAGTATGAATTTCAAGTTTAGCGACAATGCAATGCAATGAATGAGATAAGGCTAAATGATTATGTCGTTAACGAGAAAAAATTAACAACAAATCACAAAAAAGAAAAGTGACCGGTCCAACGGTTGGACTTTCCGATCCGGTTCCTGTTTTTTGAAACTGGGAACTAATCTTCTCGATCTGAATCATAGTCCTTAAGATCGAGAATTGGTCGTCCAAATCAGGATCCCGGTTCCAGGGCGGCACCGAACTAAACTGGGAACTAGTTGCGCCTAATTGCATCTCTTACCCACGCATAAATGACCAGATTGTCATTTTATTTATCAAACTATCCTCGCCCCAAAAAATTCATCATCCCGGCAAGAGAGGCTTGCTCAATTCGACATAACCCCCACCACGTTTCGCCGTCTCCTCCGGGCAAGCCGCCGTCGCTCCTTCGAAGGCTGTCCTCAACCTCAATCTGAGGCTGGCGATAGTCGTCATGCCAGATCGAGGGCAAATCAATGTTGATGCAGCCATGTCCAAGCTCTGCAGAGCTTGGCTGCTTCCAAGTTCGTTGAAGGCTTGCGGGTTGGCCATGGCCATTGTGAGCTGGAGTAGCCCATGGCTGACCCCTCGCAGCCTCCCGCCATCGCGAATCACAAACGATCTTGGCACAAGCAAAGACAGCGACGGTGGCGAGCGAGGGCGAGAGTGTCGTTGTTGGCAATTGGGTCGCTCTTTTTAAGTTGGGAGAAGCAAAATGTAAGAGGGAATTTGATATGGAGAGCAAAGTCAAGAACGGTTTTTGCAATGGTCCCTTATAAGAATTAGACATTAGATATGCCATGTCCCTCTTGTGCCATAATTCTATGTATTCCTGATTTAGGCTTTGTTTATTTCGCGAAAAAATGAGATATTTCTAGAAAAGATTTTTTAGAAAGTCATTTTTCATGAAAATGATAATATCGGTGCTTGACTGGAACTTGAAAATGAAATAAAAAATATTTTCCACCAAAAAATGTGAATTGATTTTTCTGGAGAAAATTGCCCAAAAAAATTTAATTTTTAATTATTTTTTTCTTCCCTTCTTTCGTTCTTTCTCTGTTGTTTTTGTCAACCATGACTATAGCAAGCCATCGGCAAGTGATGAGCCTCCCAGGCCTCAAGCAGCAAGTTGAGCTCATCCCTCACCTGTGCCCCATCGCCGGCCATCACTGTCGCCATTGACTGGCCGAGTAAGAAGGCAAAAAAAAAAAAAAAGAAACAAAGAAAATAAAAGGAAAAAAATTAAAAAGAAATGATAGGTGAAGGAGGAAAGAAGAGGGAAAGTAATTTATTCTTTTCAAAAAGAGAAAATCATTTTCCCATCAAATGTATTCTTTTCATTAATGGAAAATATTTTTCTTAACTACTTTATTTTACGTGAACCAAATGTCCAAAAATTTAATCTTTTTTTTTTTTCTCGTGAAAGTCGTTTTTCGTTAAACAAACAAAACCTTAGATATAAACGTCTAGATGTAATTGGTTCTACGGGTGAGCATGGTTTCAAGATGGAATCGAGAACTTAAAACTGGAACCTGTGGAAATTGGTTTGATTTCGGGTTTCAAAGTATGTGGGATATGTTTTAGGTTCCAAAAATTGAGGAACCTATTTCAACAGCTAGATTCCAAGTTCTACTACCTAGAACTTGGAACCTAGATCCTGAAATAAATTTTTGTGCTTTTCTGGGTATGTGTTTGCATGATTCTATAATGTTCTGTGGCGTTCGATGATGAGTGTATAATCTGGAGCTAAACAAATTTTTAGATTTCGGATTCCAAAAAATGAGGAACCTAATCTAATGGATTGGTTGCAGGTTCTAAGTATAACATTTACGAAACCTAAAACCGCTAACTTTTACTTCCCTTAGCAATTGTAGCATTTACACTCATTTTGCTTAACTGAAAATTAAAAAGAAAAAAGAAAAGAAAAGAAAAGAAATTTGTAGTTTTCCTGGTACCTTGGAACCGACTCTAGAGCCAATGATAGGATAGGTTTCGAGTTCCAAGATATAACAGGTAGGTTCCAAATTAAAAAAAAAATGAGAATTTATTCCGATGGGTATGTTCCAAGTTCCATTTGAAACATATAAGGAACTTAAAACCGCTTGCCCCTAATTGGTTCTCGATCCTCAATTATCAAACGGGGAGTGGGTGGATTGGAAAGTAAGAAGATTATATGTATCCAACAAAGTTATGGGCAATTGGGCATAGTTTCAAATTCTTTAATTTTTCGGGGCCCGTGATACGGTTGGGAATTTTATATAGTTTCTGAGAAGATACTTCTAATTTATGGAATGTCATAATGAAATTGCAACTCTTGTAACGCAATCATTTGCAAGAACTAATTGAAATGTGGATTCATATTGGGGACATTGGCATGGATTGGCCTTGAATTTTTCGCATTTGTTCCATGTCGTTTTCAGATTTTATTTTATGCAATCGTGCGATTTAATTACATATTTATTTAATAAATTGATTTTCCCTGTGTAGAAAAAAAAACTCATGGAACAAATGCAAAAAAATTCAAGGCCAATCCATGTTGACGATTTATCAATTCATTCCTAAATATTTTAATTTAGCCAATTTATTCATAAACCTTTTGATAATTTATCAATTAGTCCTAAACATTTCAATTTAACCAATTTAGTCCTAAAATTTTTAATATTTTGTCAATTTAGTCATTTTGATCTATTTTATCTAGAAATTGCTAATATGGTAATTGGCATCGACCGTCCTACGTGCCACGGCTTAAATTGATGTGGACAAATATTATGAGTTTTCATTTTTCAAAAATTATTATTTAATTTTTCCTCTTCCTTTTTTTGTCCTTTTTTTTAATAACCTTAGGTCGATGACGAACTGAGGCCTTCAATCGTGGGCCGACAAGGTCGTCAACCTAGATTTAGGGGGAAAAAGGAAGAAGAAAATAATTTAAAAATCTATCCACGCCAGCATCAATCGTGCCCCATAGACGACGATACTGACTTGGCCATCACTCAGTGTTTTCGATCAAAATTAACCAGAATGACTAAATTGACAAATTAGCAAAAGGTTTTATGATTAAATTAGAAAATTTCTTGAAGAGACGAGAACTAAAACTTCATTTTTTCACGGAAAATGGGTGTTCTAAAAAAATATTTTCCTGAAAAATGATACCTTATATTTTTAAAATAACACGCCACTAAAGAAAAGTTCTCGTTTTGCTCAATAATTTACGTTGCGAAACATATTTTTCCTAAACATCATGGATTATTTAACGGTCCACTTTAAATGGTCTGAGTTGACTTGCTTGGCGTCTTACGCTAGTCAGAAAACCATTGAGTATCAACTTGCTGGAGGAGGCCCATTTTCAAACAGATCGAATTCGATCTGTGTTGCTTAGATGGGGCTTCCCCATCATATTGTGAAGAGACATTAACTCATTTTTTGGTACATCTGAATTGCTAGACTTTACGAGAGTCAATCACCCGAATAAGTTACCCAAATCGAAATAAAATAAGCACAGAGAAGATAGCATCTTTTACAAATCCTGGATAGGATGGTCTGATTACTTGAAGATTTATAAAAAAAAAAAAAAAACCTGCAAGCTTCATTGTTCAGTTTAATCTAAGCCTCTGGCATAGATTGATGTCTCTAGTCCAAATTAGCTACATGCAATTAGTGAGATTTGAAAAACTTCACATTCTTACGTTGGAAGTTCTCTTATGGCCCAATTACGATGTCCATCCGAGGTTGATGTCCACCACCTTTTTATGGAGAAGGGTGTTAGTTAATGCTCTCATTTTAATTTCTATGGACCATATTTAAAAGCTCAGCTGCTGCTGAGAACTTCCCTAACTAGGTCGGCCACATCGATCAACAAGACGAGACCTTCAATAGTTCGTGATAATTTTGTTTTTCTCTCTCATGTAAACTTTTGCAATTGAGGTGTTTCGAGATCTTTCGATCCCCACCCACAAAATTGCAAGAGACCTATTCACACGGATTTGTCGTTCCGATTTCTCCCTCAATTGAGGACGTGCAATGTTCATATCAGATCATTTTAACGGCCGGATTTACGGAAACCTTGAAATGCCCTCAAGTATTTTTCTTCATGACTACACAACATACTATACAAAGAACGGGATCCAAATTTGGATTACGCTCACAAGCATCGGTCTTGGCATTTGAAAAAAAATGAGCAAGAACCGATCATCGATTCGAAACCGCGTGGAATTCAATGTCTCTGTTCGGATCACACGGCACTTGCAATTTGATTTTGATGCACACCCTTTGTCGTTTTCTGAAAGTTGACTTTTGCGAGTCTGCCGTAACCATCCAAGCCCATCTAGTTGTCGAATGGAAAACCACTG
This sequence comes from Psidium friedrichsthalianum, assembly GCA_019149425.1. NCBI lineage: Eukaryota > Viridiplantae > Streptophyta > Magnoliopsida > Myrtales > Myrtaceae > Psidium > Psidium friedrichsthalianum. The sequence goes on from JAGVVM010007069.1 coordinate 18,703, forward strand.
GATCAAGCTTCGACTAATGGATAGCGAAATCCAAGTTCGATTCGCGACGGCGACGAATTCTAATTATTTTGTTTTTGTCCTTAAATGGGTCTCGTTAATGAGTGTCCCACAGCACTTGCTGATCATGCCCATTAAAGAAATGTTTCCGATTGCTGCATAAACGAGAAATGCATCGAGAGCGACAAATCTCCCTGAATTAGGGGATTAACAAGTGTCCTTGTTGGACAAAAATCCTTTGAATCGATGTGGCTAATATATATATATGAGTCCTCATCCGAGTCAAGATCAATAAATTTTGAGCGACTTATTATTGCGAGTTGTAAGAAGGAACACCACGGGTTCAAGATCCACAGCAGAAAGATCCCAGAAACTCTTCTTCTTTTTTTTATTTGTTTGCGAAGATTATTCAGCTTAATCACCTCTCTTGAATACCTATTGATGTAACTCTATGAAAGATCGTCTTTATGCAATCGTTGAATAAACTAAGACGTGCTACAGTACTAAACATTCACGAAATGTCTAGATAAAATGATTAGATTATACGCGTGATCATGCTAAAAAATAATGGAGCCGACACACGTCACGTGGGTTTTCTGAATGATTTTCGAGTAATTTTTTTTTTTTCGAGTAGTCCGGTAGTTTTCTAAATATTTAGCGAATTGGCCAAACCACGCAAACACAGCTGGAGATGATCATTGATCTCATATAGTACATGAATTTGAGAACTCGTCTTCCAGAAGAAGAGGGGAAAAGGAAAAAGAAGAAGAAGCGAAGAACGGTATACAAAAGAGGAGTTTAAGAGTTGGTCGTCCTCACGGGTTCAGGGTTGGGAGGCGGAGATGATGTCGCAGCGGCACAAGGGACAGGAGCTACCGAGCGAGAGCCATGCGGTGATGCAGGGCTCATGGTAGACGTGGCCGCAGAGGCTCGCTTGCTGTCACCGCCAAAGGCCTCCATGCAAATCGGGCAAGCTCCGGTCGCGGAGGCCACCCTCGGCATGGCCAAGAGCGACAACTCAATGTGTCCATCTTGTGTCGGAGGCCGGACAGGACGCTAGTCGGTCAAGACCTCATCAAGGTCGAACCGGAGGTTGATCGGTAGCGTTGGGTACTTCGACACGGAGGTGGCTTCCGATGAAATCGCGGCCATGCTAGAGAGAGAGAAGTGAAGAGAGAGAGAGAGAGAGAGAGAGATTATGTAAGACGATTTCATATGGGCTAAAGATTATACATATATCAAACTAACAAGTTGGATAGGGGGAAAAAGGTGGGCCGGTCCACCAATTCTTCCATTAAGACTAGCATAAGCGAAAATGCAGTCTCGAACAAAAAGAAAAGGACAGAAATTATGTAATTTATTGAGTGAAAATGACTTTTACAAGATCACCCCAAATCATGAAAGAGACTTGAGATTTTATGTTTCTATGTAAAAAATTCATTGCGAATGTCAAACAAGTCCCTTTTTTAAATTCATTTTCCTTTATTTTTTCAATTTAAAAGTTTCATTGGATACCCATAATTGAGTCGGACTGGTCCTCGGTTCGGAAATTGAGAACGAGATCCATCAGGCTCAATCGGGACCTGCTCACCCCTAACGCCTACCGAGAGCCCTCTTCGGCCACTGGGAGAGCGCCATGAAGCCCTCACCGGATCGCTAGCGAGGGCTGAGATTGCAAGCGATTTAATAGTGGACATTCTTTTTAGCAACCGCGAGAATTGCGAAATTAACGGAATTAAAAAAGCAAAATACAAACCGAAAGTTACTCTTATAGGATATATTTATTGAACTACGTGGCAGGTTGTGCGTTTATATCCGCAAAGTCTAAAATTCCTTCCTAAGGTCGCTGATGTACAACCTGAAGGTCAACTAGATTTATGTACATAGAAATAAGGTGACCGCTGCATATTCTTGCCAGAATTTTCCGTAGTGCATCCAATGGTATTCAATTAGGTTATGTTTGGTTGTCAAGATTGTTTTATCCTATCACGTGTTTTATATGCTATTCACGATAGGATAAAGGGGATATAACAGGATAAAAATATTCTAGTGAAAGAGTGAAATAGAGTAGGATAAGATTTCTTAAGAAAGCAAAACACGAGAATAGCCAAGTTTTTCCCACTAACTACGCGCCTCTCCTTCGCATTGGGCCTCCTCTCTGCCGTGCCGACTACTCTTTGGAGGGAAGCCGCCTCTCTGCTGTGGGGCCGGGCCACCTCGCTGGAGGGGAGCCGCTCCTGCTTGACGGCGGCAACTATCAAGTGTGGTCGTTTTCCTTTGATGGTTTCAAGCTGGGTCTCCCTCTGCAAAGACAGATATATCCACTACCTTATTATTTAATCAATTGTTTTTGCATAATTGAGATTACACCTCTTGTTCTTTAACCACTTAACTTTTTCAACATGTGAAACGGGGTCTTAATAATGATGAAAACTCAAGTTGATTATCGACTTTTAAGATATCTCTCTTGACACTTGCATGAGTGCATCTTTAACTTATGAAAATGTCCAAATAATTAGATTGTTCAGAATTTATTTACCTCGCTCGGCAACACAACAAGCAAGCCGTCAGTTCCAACTCCAAAATCAAGGCCCTTGATTCTACAGAGTCTACTTCATCAATGTTGTGCCCTGAATTTAGATAGCACAAAATTTTGTTCAACAATGAACTCACATATCAGAAATCCATTGGTGAATAAGTTCTAAAGCATCATGATATTTTAGCGAAATAAAGTAATCTTAGCCACACCTTACCCTTGCTTATCCGACTTTAAATCCACAGTTCACCAAATAGTGAGATAGCGATCTGAAAAATCCTTGATTTTATATCTATTATGTCCAGGTCCTAATCCTGACTAAAATTCTAGATGAGAAGTGGGGCGACATGTATGGTTAGTCCCTGTGCGTTTTTTATTGCCGTCTTCATTATTCGTTCCTCTAGTGTGGCTTGCTCTCGCCCTCTTCTAGTGGGGTGTCCAGGATGTTTTTATGCGTGCTCTTGGAAACGTTTAAGGCGAACGAGGGGGAGACAAACAGTGTACAGGCGAACGCGAAGGTGGGGGGCAAGGAGACAGAGCAGAGAGCGAGGGAGCTGAGAGAAGGGGGAGGAGGGCGCGCGGGGGAAATGAGCGAAGAGGGCAGAGCGAAAAGGGAGGGGAGGAGAAGGAGAGGCGGGAGGCGAAGGAAGGAAGGAGGAAGGAGCGGAGGGGGAGGGAAGGAGGGAAGAGGAGAAAGAGAGGGAAGAGGAAGGGAGTTAGGAGGAGGGGGGGAGAGAAAAGGGGAGGGGGAGAAGGAAAGAGAGGAAGGGAAGAGAGAGGAAGGGGTT
>JAGVVM010007070.1:0-25769 GCA_019149425.1 Psidium friedrichsthalianum
TTTTTTACCCCTCTTTTTTTTTCCCCCCCCCTTTCCTTTCTTTTTCTTTTCTCTTTCCCTTCCCTTTTTGCCTCCCTTTCCTTCCTTCTCCCCCCCTCCCCCCCCCTTCCCCCCCCTCCTTTTCCTCTCTCTTCTCTCCCTGTCCTTTTCCCCCTTTTCCCTTCCCCTCCCTTCCCCTTCCCTCTCCCTCTCTTTTTTTTCTCCCCCCCCCCCTTCCTCCTTTTCCCCCTATTGCCCTTCCTCTTTCTCCGCCTCCGCCCTCGCCTCTCTCCCTCCCCCCTTTCCTCCGCCCCCTCTTTTTCAGCCACCGTACAACTAATTTGTACCTTCCCTAAGAGCTTTCTTCCTCTTTCTACTCCCTCTTTTTTTCGGATCACTTTTAAGATGGACTTCTCAGCCGCTTCTCAACCGGCACTTTTTAGGATCAATTTTTAGGATTACTTTTGGACAAAAAAATCAAAAATTTTATGTAGTTACCAAACGCATTTTTGATCTCTAAAAGAACAGAATCAAAAAAAGTGTTTTTAATCAGAATCAACTTTTTTGGGAACAGAAACGTTACCAAACAGACCCTAAATAAGCTGAACAAGAAAACCAAATATAATTGACACATCATTTAATCTAACGTTTTAGTTAATCAATCGTTGTATTATTTACTATTTCTCTACTTGATCAAACTAAGAACAGACCACGCGAAAATAAATTACTTGACAATGGTGATTTGGTGATGTGGGACAGTGGGAAGTACTCTACTATCCTTAGTAACACCATCGCAAGAAATTGTCGGAATGGAATTACGATAGACCCCCGATCTTTGCTTCACGTGAGGACATGGATAAATATTTGCTCACAAAAAAAAATCGTGGCAGTTCTGAATTGAAATTTATTAATTAGATGGAACGAATGAGAATTCACTAGCTCTAGATAGGTAAAGAATATTCTTCCTTTTTTTTGGGGGAGGGGTTTCCAATATTTCTCCTAATTGAAGGAATTAATCACGTGTTTTTTTTTTTCATGAAAACAATGAATGACTACAATGAAAAGTATGTATTAAATAGCGCACACTTGATAAGTTATAACCTCTCATTGGAGTGGGTCGCCATGGGTTTGACGATCCACTAGCCTGCTAAACCTGTCCAACCTGAAGATTGACACGGACAAATTTGGACAAATAATTCCATCTTAATCCCGAAATGCCCATGTCAGCTCTCTCGGCTTGTCTTGTGTTTTATATAGAGAGTTTTAATGACTCTTTAATCACGAGCGGCTGTGCGAAACTTTTGGATTGGTGCTAGGCCTCAATCTTCATTTGATCATGTCTATCACTTATACATTGAAAGGCACATAGTTTTACCGAAAACCTCAAGCTGATTACTAATCTATAAATACTACTCTTAAATATTGAGGGTACCGTTCATTTGTTATTTTATTTTATTTTTTGCATTTAAGCATCAAGCATTATGAACGCTGAAAACTTAGGAAGGAATATTCCAAGAACGTCCTTCTTCATCTGGGCCGACACAAATCATAGCCAGTGGATATTACTTGGGACTAATGTGTTTGGGAACCACGGCCCAAATGAAGCCCAGCTACGTGGTCAAGATTGTCAATTCTGCGCCATATAAAGGAATGTCTTATGGCCTCTGCAGAGAAACCCTAGGGACACTGAAGCTGCGTGTGCCTGATAAAAACTCGCCCGCAGGTCCATCGCTTTCCCAACATTATCGTTCTTCGTCTCTGTTCCGTCTTCCTCGTGAGTTGAATCTTTGGCGTACTTGTTCACCACCGATGCTTCATTCGGTGTAACTTGCGAAAACGAGTCTAGGGGTATGTATGAGTTCTCGGGTGTAGCAATTGATTTGTTACTTTCAATGCCTGAAATGATTTCGTTAGGATTTGGCTGCATGCTTGTTCATTTTGGTGATTGGTGGTCGCTCATGTGTTTAATCGCTTGAGTTACAGCTAGTTTACTTGGTTTGAGCTTACGGAGCTTGTTTTGATGTGCGGATTCTCCAGGTTTTTAGCTTTGCTAGGTTGGATTTCGTCAACCGGAAATGGCTCCAGCTAAAGGTGAGGTTTCGCATCTGTTGGCACTTTGTTCTTCGAAATTCGTGTTAGTATACTTATATAGCGTATATTATAGTAAGCGTTCGTCTTGACAAGGCGTGTGCTGATATTGTTTCTGGGAATTTTTAGCGTGTGGTATTGGTAGTAGTAAAGAGAAATTAGCTGTAGATTTTCGGGTCCTTTAGAGTGATTGTTCCGTCGCATTGCTATATAGATACCTGGAGGAGATATGGTAGGACTACGATCAGATCAGATGCTTATAGCATTTCATCCCTGTCAATTTTGTTCTAATTATGATTAGTTGGCCTATCTTAATCTGAGGTCTCATGGTCGAATAAGAAGATCCTCTGCGATTCTGTTGTCCTGAAATTAACAATGTCTTGCTCTATTTATGCATTGTCTTGTGAATACTTATGAAGGAAACCTAGATTAGCAGGATTAGCCCTTTTTTAATGTAAGTTGGGTATCAATCTTCATTGACAGGCCGTATTTAACCGTGAAAGTGGTGTTTCGTAATTGGTAGTTTGCATGATATTTGTTTGGCAATCGTTTACACTGAAAATATTGTTTCCTGCTTATGGGATTTCTGTTTTAGTGCTTTGATCGGTCCCCTTAATTAACTCTTATGTTTACTGTGTATCCAGCTGACACTACGAAAAAGGCTGACCCTAAGGCCCAGGCATTGAGGCCGCCAAGGCTGTCAAATCTGGTGCAGCAACCTTCAAAAAGGAAGGTTAAGAAGATCAGAACTTCCGTCACCTTTCATCGCCCAAGGACATTGAAGAAGGAAAGAAATCCGAAGTATCCAAGAATCAGTGCACCCCCCAGGAATAAGTTGGATCATTATCAAATTCTGAAGTATCCACTTACTACTGAATCTGCGATGAAGAAGATTGAGGACAACAACACGCTAGTCTTCATCGTTGACATTCGTGCTGACAAGAAAAAGATCAAAGATGCCGTCAAGAAGATGTATGACATTCAGACCAAGAAAGTCAACACGTTGATCAGGTAATTCTCATCATCTTGAACTCTCTGTGGCGGATCACTGTTGCTGAGTAGTTTGTATGGTTCAGTACTGGCAAATAGAAGATCATATGAAATGCTGTCTGTTCTATTAACGATCGTCCCTCTATGATAAGATAGAAGATAAGTTTCTTATTCAGGATGGACACAGTGGAGTTTTGAATTGGACAATTCAAGACAATCAGCTGAATGCTGTGTAATTGCTGATCCGATGATAATTCAAGCTGGATGAGTCAGTGGAGTTAACATCTCCTTTTCAATTGTTTGATACTGAAAAATGGCTGGTAGACTGGGACTTCTAGTCTAGCTGTCTGCTGGTTAACGATTAACTGCCTCGACTTTAATGGATCGAATCTGAGTGACTTTGCTTTGCTTTATGCAGGCCCGATGGGACTAAGAAGGCATATGTTAGGTTGACACCAGATTCTGATGCTTTGGATGTTGCGAACAAGATTGGAATTATCTAAGCTAGAAAATGCAACATGTTTGTCCGACTGGAATATTTCATTTTGTAGCTTCCATAGATTTGTTGAGAGTTGAGTTGGATTGCATTACACTCGTTGCTAATTTTCCGTCTAATATATGTGCAAACTTCAAATTTAGTTGTTTCAACCTCTATCCTCAAGCTGATGCTTACTATGAATGGTCAGAAGAGGTTTTGGTACTTTTGCAGTTATTCTCTGTTTGCGCTCCATTGAGTCGACTGTCTCACCCTTTTAAGGACTGGAGGAGGAGTTTATGCATTTGGTGCCCTCTAGCAGTGGTACCAAAATCAGTGGAACCTGAAAAAACCCGACAGGTAGACCTTTACGGGAAGCCAGCCCCGTGCTCCGATTGCACTGGGCGGTCCAGTGTGGTTTCCATAATAATGCCCTGCTTTACATTGTCAAAAAACATATATGAGCACAAGATCCATACCGTTCAATTACTTTCGCTAGGTCCGCTGCAGGTGTAAATATCTAATTATACCTATAATTATTTGTCTAAGTTGCTTGTTAGTTTAAGCTTCGTGTCGTCAGTTTCGGCTTCTGATATCTAGTGGGTTGAAGCAGGTCTTGCTGTAAATATGCGTAGTGTCTTTCCCTCTGATAAAAGTGACTGAATTGTTCGGGCTTACATGAGCTGAGATTTTAAGCCAATTAAGACGAGAAAATTTGGTCCTCGTGATTCGTCCGTGATTTTTTATGTCCTGCATTTGGAGAGTTCTGCACGACTCCTATTTGGTGAAATGAATTCTTGTTTTTATCGTGTCTGTGCAGAAAAAGTCAAATTCTTATTTTCAACTTCTTGAGACAGCCCTTGTATCATCTCGTGATGGATTCATGTCTCAGAGAATACGTCTAGCCTGCATTTGGTCTTATGGAATTATAGTAAAGATAGGATTGGATAAGATATGAAATCTAAAGGTTTTGTCATATCCTATCCATTATTTGGTGAATCGCAATAATAAAGTTGTATATGTGCATATCCTATAATGTTCATTATTTGGCATTTGCATTTATCGATGTAAATAAATCTGAAAATGCACAAACGAAGAGGATAAAAATATCTTATAATTCACTCCCAACTCTAGTAAGAGAGAGAAAATATGATCATTCACATTTGTAATTACGAATTTTTTTTCTCTCTCGTTACTTTGGTTATATTGAACATGAATCATAAATCTACAAAGAAAAATGAGTTTTGACTCTCTTCTGCTTTTATAAACTTTTGACATGAACCAAAAACCTACAAACCGGAAGAAGTCATCTCTCTTGCCATCTTCGTAAAGTTTTGACATGAACTAAAAAACTATAAAGGAATGGTGAAACTTTAACGTGAACTAGAGATACGCAGGAGAAGGAGATGGAGATTTCTAGATTTTTTTTTTTTTAGAAATTTCATCGTCCTACATTCATCGAAAATTAGAAAGGTCATTTTTAAGTTCGAACTTGTTCATTTAAAATATGGTTCTTCTACTTCATTTTTTTATTTATTATTTTTTTATATATCTTTTTTCATTATTGTTACTCCGTATCGTCATTTCTTAATAAAGATTTTGTTAAATAATAAACTATACTACCATACTTGATATGGATATGAAGTGCGTATATGCACAAAATATATATTATAAAGTAGAAAGAAACTCAAATTTATAAATACATCCGGCTATCTATAAAAAAAATTTATTTATTATTTTTATGTTAGCATTAATATTAGAGTTCAAAATTAATTATAATTATAATTTTATTATTTAAGAATTTGTTATTTGAAAAAATAACTTTTATATCATGGACATAAGAAATCCTATCCATCCTTATCTCACCTGTCCAACGGGATAATTATATCAAGACTATATCCCCTTATATCTCCCTTTTATCCATCCTTATTTTTATCCTGATTCCTAAATGCAGCCTTGAGGTACACAAGTCCAATTCTTCAATTCAAGATGTAATGCAAGTGATAGACAAAACTCTCTCCGGTTTTCTTTCGCTGAATGCAATAGGCAATGTATGGTGACGCCATATACAAAATAACAATAATCCAAATGAATAAATACCAAAGTTTATTATAATCACAGACTTGATCTGTAATTTTGACATTTGTACGAAGTTTGGTATAAAAAGCATTTTATGCTGCTCTTCTGTCATGGAGGACGGTAATACAGCTTCTTCTTCTTCTCTCCCTCTCTCTAACAGGTTTGCAAAAGCAGAATTTATCGAAGTGAGCAGTGATTTGTGAGTCCCTTGTGAAGTGAAGGTGGCTACTTTTACTTAACTCTTATCTAAGACGGATAGGCGAATAGCCTCTTATATAAGAATCTTTTATACAGATAGATTTAAGCAGCATCAGTACCATCTGGCTCTTTGAATGAAAAATATTTTATACAGATCTCTCAAATTTTTGTAAACCCAACGAAGCTTTTCCTCTTACAAAAAATTGATTCAGTCCGATAGCAGTGACGGCGGCCATTGACCTTGTACAACTCAAGAACAGGACAATTGTGCTTGTTAATCAGAAACTGGTTTTCTTGCCCTTAATGGTTATCCGAAAACTAGCCAGCTCCATCATATACAGTGAAAATTTTGAAGGAATCGACCACCGTTTCTAATTTATCTTTCATCTTCTCCCACCTCCTTTCGTTTGCCCCTGTTGTCAAAGTATAGAACTTGCCTGCCATATCATGGATTCAACTCTTAAAAAATTGAGCATCCATTCGTATGAAAAGAAACTGAAGCTCACATCTTTGTGGTATATGTATGAGTGGCAGATCAGTGCCATACCATTGCCAATAGAGATGGTGCCGAGAGCATGGCGAGTATAGTTTGGAGCTTTAGCAACGAACTCAAAAGTGTAGTATGTTTTCCCATCAGCATCATGCTGTTATATGAACATAAGAGAAAACTGATCAATCTGTCATGCAGCAATAGTAGCAGCATCTGTCATCATGTCAATACAGGATAGATTAGAACACACAATGGACCAATACAGGTAACAGCACCATCTGTTTTCCTGGCATAACTTCAGCTCTGAAAGCTTAGAATCTTGGAAGAGTAACACGTGCAAGAAGGTATATTTTCAACAAAATTGCTTTTATGCACTAAACAGCTGTATGCCAAATGGCATACAAGTCAATTATGGAACTTTCAAGCACTGTATGAGGCAACATATGTGTTGGGAAGCCATAGAATCTCGATGAGGTCTGTAATAGTTTAGTTTCTCTTAGCAAGCATGCTTTCATCCTCAGTCAAATGTACAGTGATCTATCATCTTACCCTTTGGAGGGGTCACGGCAAGACTTAAGGCTTTCCAGAAAGGCAGCTTACTTGGTATTGCGAATTCCAAATACTCATCAATGTTAGCCCCTTTCATGAGAATTATCATTATTGAAGCTATGCGGATCCAACTTTGTTTATCTATATTTGGAAATGGTGATCTGATAGGTCTAAAAGTGATACAAAGGGCAGAAATCATCCACTTTTGCTAAAAGGCAGAACAGATATCGCACAATCTGTTGGATGTGTATATGAAAGTATGATTACATGAGAGTGAACTGATAAAATATACCTCCTTCGCAGCGATGAGTTTTGTCTTTTGAGAAGGGGGGGCCAAAACCTTTTTTATCAGAGTTTCCGCAACCTGTGACAGTTAAACATAAGGCATTGCGGTCTCTAACCACTAAACAATAAACAGAAAAATCTTGCAAGAGCCAGGAACCCAACAGTGTCGAACACCAGCATCGTCCCTATGCAAATGTCAAGGATGGTAACATAAACATAGAACAGCTATTCACCTGTTCAGGTGGACCTAAGTCCCGTATATCCTCTTTGTTTGTGGGGATCATAGTGACACTGACACTTTCCAGGGGCTCGATGACATCTTTAAACACCTTATCTTGACCTTGAATTACCACTTCCTGTGCAAGAAAACTAAATCAATCAAAATAACTTAAAGAGGAAACAAGAAATAGGGAAGCCTTGCATTACAGTCCTACGGAAAAAGGGGAGCGATTCACGCATACCTGCCATCCAAATGGATAGACAAATGAGTAACCGTCCTTTTTGTCCGTTACTGACAGAAATCCCTTTTTAGTTTCTGCAGCAACTGAACCATATTAGGTATCAGCCATTAGTACTAAAAAGCTCCTGCCTGTATAAAAGCAGGTGCTACTCTTCACGCTTCTTAAAATTTTCAGATTTCAAATAACCCCTAATATTCTTGTGGAAAATTAAACTATTCTGGATGGAATTTCGTTCTTACATGAGGTGGAATCTTGGTTAACCACCGCAATGCCTGGAACGGTGACTCCAAGAGCCAGCAGTTGACGCCTTCCTGTTTGGTATGTATAAGTACAGGAGAATATGAATATAACCGACATGCAAATGCCATTGAAACTACTTGCAATCAATCAAGCCACATTGATCACAAGAATCCAACGGTAAGCAAAGAAGAGGGGCAAGCTGCCAATGCCTCGTGCCACGTCAGCAGTATCTTTGCCTGGTTTCGATGAGCAAAAAAGTCATCACATGGCACCATGCCCCCGAATTATAACCTGTCATGATCTCATAATCCCTGTCTGGTACTCCTAACCAAACCCTTTCACTATCACAATCTACAGAACATCAACTTGTTGAGAGAATAAGCCAGGAGCTGGTGTCAATTGCTTGGAAAATGCATCCATCTAAGGTATGGACTACTACGAGAGTCACATTGTTGCAGTTTCCAAAGCGACAACATTAGCTAATACACGACGCTTTAAGATGCTCGAGTCTTCAATCTGCGCGAACTTGGAGTCTATACGTGTAACCTTTCTCGATACAGTTTGCACATGAAACCGGACATGTCCGTCAAATCACAATGTGCATAAGGAGAGCCCAAGAAACACGAGCAGGGACAGCTACAATCCGAGGAATCAAACAATGCAGTCGGAAACCACCACAAGAGCAACAACTCAAACCTCACCGAGAGAATGCGAAGTCGAAGCTGAAGAAGCTGCTTGCTCAGCTCTGACAACGCACGGCGGCGCGCTCGCGCTTCTTCTGCAGCAAGGCAGTGCACCGTGCCTCTGCGACGCCAACTGACCACAGCACACGAATCCACTCGATTATCCCAATCAAAAGACGAGAAAAGGGAGGGGGAGAGAGAGAGAAGAGAGAGAACCTGAGGAAGAGAGTTGGGAGGAAAGGAGCGGTGAATCGACGGATAATTCTGCAATGACGCCATTTTTGGTGATGAAATGGAGGAAGACGAAGAAGAAGGAGAAGAAGATCGCTCTGGTTCAGTCGGTATCAGTTTTGTGGCGGAGGACCTTATCCTTTCTTTTTCCCTCTCCTCTCCTTCGGCTCCACAAAGCTCGCGCTTATTCGTCCGCCGACATCACGGGCTCCACCTGCCGTATCAGTTGAGAAGCTGTTATTACCTGTACGCGGTACATGTGAGCTCGGATTAGACGAGCCGTTGGATATCTCATCCAAGTGTTCACTGTGTTTTCAAACACGACCCCCCAAAGAATCGGTCCGACCTCCAGTTCGCGGGTCAACGGTTCAACCAATTGAACCGACCGGTTGATAAGTTTCGTAATTTTGCAACTAAACTTTGCATCCGTTACTCCTAAATGAGCGCACCTAACTTAGTTGGTTTGGGAGGTAGTAGCGTACATTCTAAGGACTCGGGGTTCAACTAGGCGACGCGATTCGAGAGGACGGGACGAAGAATTAGGATTTTTGGGCGTTTTGTAAATCTCATAGTTTGTGCATGATTTGGTACACAAGTATCTGGTAGGAAGCACCAAGAAATGACAACACTATGAATTGAATATTGCGTGATTACTTTTGAATTGTCTTTCCATTGATCATTCATAAATATAAATCGTTTGCATGGAGACGGGTCATACTCATACAAGTGATTGGAGAAGCGCAAACTATCGCCATTCGTTGTGGACTCAATTAACCCGTCTGCATCGTAGAAGATCATCGTGGACTCAATTTAACCAATCTTGCTGGAACTCATCGATGATTCGTAAATTAAGAGGAGAAATCGCATTTGATGCTTCGCATGGTCCGCGTCCGTCAATCACGAGAGAACGGCACCGTTTGGAAATTTGTCGCATCCGACGTGGGAATTAACGTTCGGTTTCCTTAGTTTGATTTTCATTTTGATTTTCGTTTAACTTGGTTTTCTCAGTCGGCCCTTTTGCGTATTTACAGATAATCACCATCATTACAAAAACGGAGCACGGCAAAGGATGCCAGCACGGCCACCAGAGCGCACGAGTCGCACAGGGCAAAAGCTCTGGCAAGAACGAGAAGAAGGGAGTCCACCACGCCCAATCATGCCTCTACTTTAGCCCCCAACAATGAATATACAAAAAAAAAAAAAAAAAAAAACGAAACAAGAAAAGGAAAGGTTGTACGGTCATGAATCATCTTTAAGTAGTGCGTTAGAGCAACTGATGATATGGTCATGTCAAGATGTCCGAGAGATTGGCCCCAAAGTCGAAAATCGCCGCCGCGAGCTCAATTTCTCAATACATTTCGAAATAAAATTCTCGAATCCCGTGCCATATAAATAGCTTTTCATATAGATTATTAGTTCAATGTGATCGAAACGGAGAGTATAAGATTTATTAGATGACCGTGATTGCTTGCGATCTATTTCAACATTCTCTCTTTATTCGTCCACCGTATGAAAATAGCTTCTAAATCTTTTCAAATGTCTCGTGACAAATGTCTAGTCAACTTCGCATACGACCGCATCAGATGAACGCAAACCCAGCATCGTCGTACCACCTACATTGCTTGTCTCCGTTGACCTTTTTCCTGTTAGATGGTTGACTAGCCAACCATTTAATACTGATCTGATTTTGGAAGGGAAAATAGAGAGTTAACCCACATGCAACCCACTGAAAAGAAGGTAGTTAAGATGGTCCATCTCAACATTCAATAATCTTAAACTACTCAATTAATTTACTGGTGAACAAACGTAAAAATCCACCTCGAATTCCCAAATTGCCCTCCTTCTCAACCCTAATAACAGAATGAGCCCCCCGCGGAGAACAGGGAAAGAAGGGAAAACGCCTTTGTCACTGTAACAGAAAAGGCTCCTCCTTCGTTAAGGGGAAAAAAAATGGCCATCGCCGGCATTTGACCGTTAAGGGAACTCTTTCCGCTTCGAATGCCAGCGAATCGACGCTACCGTCCTCGCTGACCCGGCTGTGAGCCCGCAGAGTCAACTCGCTAGTCCGAATTTGGTCTTGCTTTGGCGCTTCGATAGCGAAAGCACGGGAGGCGAAGAGACGCCGGAGCTCCGTCGTTTCACTTCACCGATCGACGCCGGAGCTGGAGCCGATAGCGCTTGCAAGTTTCGATACTCTTCTTTTTGGATAGGGCGGAGTCGGAGGGTTTTGACAGGATGATGATATCGCGAGGTTTGTTCGGGTGGTCGCCGCCGCACATACAGCCTTTGACGCCGGTCTCGGAGGTGTCGGAGCCGCCGGAGTCTCCGTCTCCGTACATCGACACCAGCGCGGAGATTTCCGGGGCTGCTCCCGAGCCGCCGGCGGACGACGGGGAGGAGATGGAGGAGGGGAGGAGGTTGAGCCGCCGCCTGCGGCGGTGCCGTTCTCTCGCCTCTTTGCCTGCGCGGACCGTCTCGATTGGGCGCTCATGATCACGGGGTCGCTCGGTGCCGCCGCTCATGGGGCAGCTCTGGTGGTCTACTTGCATTACTTTGCGAAGATAGTGCATGTGCTGCACTCGGGGCCTAAGGCAGACCCCAACGAGACATTTCACCGGTTCAAGGAGGTAATTCGATGGTTTTTTAAAAAATAATTGGCTACAGAGAGCATAAAATGGTAGTATGCATTTGGGATTTTTCTTCTGCCTTTCATCGTGGAATTTTTTCCTCTTTTTTCGCTGAAGGAAAAAGTTAAAACGAACTGGATAGGATAGGTTAAATGTCGAGGGCGTCCGATGTTCGGGTAAAGGAAGCTTGGCAATTGGCTGAGCATTTTTTCGTGCATCTTTTGTGGACTCCTTCGTCGTTTAGGTTTAATCTACTCAATTTGGAGGATCGGTAGTTTGCCTCCATCGTATTGGTTTAGTTTGTAGAAATGTTTGAGATGGTTCACTAGTTTCTGTTTCACTCAATTTGAAGAAGATAGTAATCTTAAATGGGGAAGATATATGGCATATGCAACAGCTCCAGGTAGTGCTAAATTTAGTTAAATGGTTAAAAGACTATTTCAGTCATCATTTGTAGCTTCTTTCTTCTCGAAGATTAGACAGGGAAGCACAGTCATGTAATCCACAAATCAATTCATGATCAACCTAGATTTCTCATAATGGTGGTGCTAAATCATTTACAGAGACGCTCAACACAGAAGAAAGTCTCGAACTTGTTCCCGTTATCAAATGTTTTGCTCCTTACTGTGGCATGAAGAGATCATATTAAGTTTGGTTTTTGTATACTTTATTGATGGTACTTTGCAAAACTTGTAAGCTGACTGTCATTGCCTGGACCTTTCAGTGAGCTTTCTGCGTGGATTAGAATTTATGGATATTGAATTAGCCAATTCAATTGAAAGTTATATTCTCTCTCTGCAGCTTGCTTTATATCTGGTCTACATTGCTGTGGGCGTTTTTTTCGCAGGTTGGATAGGTAAGGCCCAGAAAAGTCAAAACTTATTTTTGCAAAACCAACCCACTTGTGACCCTTTATATCCGAGTTGGCTGACTTGGTCTTTGTAATAGAGGTTTCTACCTGGATCCTGACGGGAGAACGACAAACTGCTGTCATTAGGTCAAAGTATGTTCAGGTCCTACTTAACCAGGAAATGAGTTTTTTTCACACATATGGAGAAAATGGAGATATTGTGAGTCAGGTATTAAGTGATGTATTGCTCATTCAATCTGCAATCAGCGAAAAGGTAAGTTCAGACAAATACATTAAATTCGCAGTTTCTTTGCTACTGCAATAAGAAGTTTGAGTAGATATCTGATATTGAATGGCATTCTTGCTGGTACAGGTTGGCAATTATATTCATAATATGGCTACTTTTTCCTGTGGGCTGGTTATTGGATTTGTGAACTGTTGGCAGATTGCTCTTATAACTTTAGCAACCGGCCCTTTCATTGTAGCTGCTGGAGGAGTATCGAACATATTTCTTCATAGGCTTGCTGAAAATATTCAAGATGCTTATGCTGAAGCAGCTAGCATTGCTGAACAGGTTTTTTTTTTCTTCCCTCCCCACTCACTTCTCCTCCACCTGAAAAGGATATAGGAAAGCTGAATAAAATGAGGGTTATTCTAGCTGGAAAGGCAAAGAAACAAGGGTTCTTCCGGCTAGGGATTGCTATACATTTTATTTATCCTTTGTTCTTTTTCTTATTTTTCTGGTGGAGGGGCGAGTGTTGCGATATGAGGCTGTGACAGCCAAATGGATATCTTGCATGTACATTCACTCTTCTGTAAGAAAGTCATTTCGACAATATTTTCTGTGCTACAGTTTATTTGGGCACTAGTTTAACTTTTTTCTGTTGGAACAAATTCATTTATACTATTTGTCTAGCTCCAGTAGGGAAATACTCGATTCAATCATATTCAGAAGGAATGAATAGTTTACTTCTCGGTTTAGTCATGAGGTCAAAGCACTAAGGACTGATGATCTACGACAAAGAATGACTCCTTTGTTTGCTTTTTTTATGGATCTGTGAATAAGAAAACATCATTTCTAGAACTCATGTGCTGTTCCCTCAAGGGAAATTTCTTCATTAATAACTAGAACTCATCATTTCTATAGCATCAACCACTGATGAATCTGCATTAATATATGACACCACTGTGTGCACTACTATCGGAAATCCTGTTAAAATTACTTGCAACTATGGATGCTGTTTTGAAGTTGTCATCCTTCCTTTCAAACATTGGTGGTAGTTCTCATTCTGAGCTGGCCATTTTGAAACTGTGGCAGGCAGTTTCTTGCAGTAGGACCTTGTATGCATTCACCAATGAAACTCTCGCCAAATATTCTTATGCTACATCATTGCAAGCAACCCTAAGATACGGAATCATGATAAGCCTTGTTCAAGGACTTGGACTTGGATTCACATATGGCCTTGCTATATGTTCCTGTGCTTTACAACTTTGGGTTGGACGATTTCTGGTTACCAATCGAAAAGCTCATGGCGGCGAAATTATAGCAGCATTATTTGCCATTATCTTAAGTGGCCTGTAAGAACCTTATTCCCTTTTTTATTCTGTATTACATTACTTTACTCGTAATGTTGCATCCCATGTTTGTACAGTGGACTGAATCAAGCTGCGACCAATTTCTACTCCTTTGACCAAGGGCGGTATGCTGCTTATCGACTTTTTGAGATGATAAGTCGGTCATCCTCTGTTGGTGATAATGATGGCAATTCCCTGGTATCTGTTCATGGAAACATCGAGTTTCGCAATGTATATTTCAGCTATCTGTCACGTCCTGAAATCCCTATTCTAAGTGGATTTTACCTCAGTGTGCCTGCTAAGAAAGCTGTGGCACTTGTTGGTAGAAATGGATCTGGGAAAAGCAGCATCATTCCACTGATGGAGCGGTTTTATGATCCTACTTTAGGTATGATAGCACATTCTAATTTTGTGGTATTCCTCCAAAGTTTTCCATCAGATTTCTGTAACAACTTTAGCAACTATTTCTGCTTGCAGATTCCAATTGTTTTCACAATTTTTGTTGCAGGAGAAGTTCTTCTGGATGGTGTGAATATTAAAAACTTGAAACTAGAATGGTTGAGAAGTCAAATAGGTCTAGTCACACAGGAACCTGCTTTGCTAAGTCTTAGTATAAGAGATAACATAGCTTATGGACGCAATGCTTCATCGGATGAGATTGAAGAAGCTGCTAAAGTCGCTCATGCACATGCCTTTATTAGCTCGCTTGAGAAAGGATACGAAACACAGGTAAAAACTTGATACACATTTGTTATTTTAGTTGCTTTATTAACTTCATTTCTAGGCTTGCGATCTTCACGTAGTTAGTCATTTTGATAGCCTACAAATAGCTTTTGGTTGTCTCAGGTAGGTAGAGCTGGGTTAGAATTGACGGAAGAGCAGAAAGTTAGGCTTGCTATTGCCAGAGCGGTGCTTTTAAATCCATCAATCCTTCTGCTGGATGAGGTTACTGGCGGACTGGATTTTGAGGCTGAAAAAGCAGTCCAAGAAGTTCTCGATCTTCTCATGTTAGGACGTTCGACGATAATTATTGCTCGACGCCTTAGACTTATAAGAAATGCTGATTATATTGCTGTGATGGAGGAGGTCAACTTATTGAAATAGGGACACATGATGAGTTAGTCACTTTGGATGGACTCTATGCGGAACTTCTAAAATGTGAAGAAGTGGCAAAACTTCCCAGGAGGTATAATACAATTGCCATGAGCCTTTCTTAATTACTGTAGTTGATATTAAGTGTGCTGATTACTCGTGAATATATCCAGGATGCCCTTGAGAAATTTCAAAGAAACTGCGGTTTTCCAAATTGAAAAAGATTCTTCAGCAAGTAACAGTTTCCAGGAAGCTTCATCTCCCAAAATGATGAAATCACCCTCTCTTCAGAGAGTCCCTAGTGTTCATGGAGTCCAGACCCAAGATGTTATATACAACTTTCAAGAATCACCAAAAACCGGGAGTCCTCCTCTGGATCAAACATCTGAAAATGGGATTTCTGTGGATGAGGCAGATAAGGAAAGAATATTCAAGAGGCAGGATAGTATAGAAATGAAACTCCCGGAGTTACCGAAGATTGAGGTTCAGCCTGCACAACAACAAAAATCCAATAGTTCAGACCCCGAGTCCCCTGTTTCGCCCTTTTTGACATCTGACCCAAAAAATGAACGCTCTCACTCTCAACCTTTAGTAGATCCCTTAGTGAGTCTGATAATGTTTCAATAAGAGATAACGATGCCAAGGACAAGCCGATTCAGGAAGCACCATCCTTTTGGAGATTGGCAGAGCTGAGTTTCCCAGAATGGCTTTATGCTGTTTTAGGCAGCACAGGTGCTGCTATTTTTGGTTCTTTTAATCCTCTTCTTGCTTATGTAATTGCTTTGATAGTAGCAGCCTACTATAGGCCTAGCGAGGGCCGTCACCTGCGGCAAGAGGTTGACAAATGGTGCTTGGTTATCACTTGCATGGGTGTAGTGACTGTGGTTGCCAATTGTCTGCAGCATTTCTATTTTGGTATCATGGGAGAAAAAATGACTGAGCGTGTTCGTAGAATGATGTTCTCAGGTGAGTTCTATTTATTTTCTTTTTCTTTTTCTTTTTTTTTTTTTTCTTTTTCTTTTTCTTTTTCTTTTTTTCTTTTTTTTAGGGAGTACTTACTTAGTGTCAATTCTACTTGTGCATCTAGTTTTGGACTTTGCCGCTTTTACTAGTGACCAGTTATTTCAGCACCTCTGAAAATACTTGTTTATTTATCTGCCTACCAGCAATGCTGCGCAATGAAGTTGGGTGGTTTGATGAAGAGGAGAACAGTGCCGACACTCTATCAATGCGCTTGGCAAACGATGCTACATTTGTAAGAGCTGCTTTTAGCACCGCCTCTCAATATTTATACAGGACACTGCTGCTGTGATTGTGGCTGTTCTTATTGGAATGCTTCTCCAATGGCGATTGGCACTTGTGGCTTTAGCAACCCTGCCCGTTCTTATGATCTCTGCTCTAGCCCAGGTTAGCTTTTATCCTTTATCTACCTCTTACCCTCAGCGACCCTTTGTATGTCCTTGCTAAATGTCTCTAACAGCTTATAATGTGCTCAAGGTGCGTTTTAGATAAAGGACTTGTATCTTTTTTTATCTCAGTTTTGTTGTAAATAGAAAAGGTCACAGTAGTTGTAACACCTCAGATATCTGTTGCTCGCTCTCCTTTCCCTGGTCCTTCATAGGACTTATAAGATCAGAACGTTCATTGTTGCAAACGCAAGGTGTTATTGATTGCAACTGCAGTGCGATGATTTTTGCCAAGTGGTATTTTTGATGAACCTTAAAACTATTAAGTGATTGTAAGCTGTTTCAGGGAACCTTTTCTTTTCTGTCTATGTTTTTCATCTATGGCAAATTATCTGTTGTAGAAACTGTGGCTTGCTGGTTTCTCAAGGGGCATCCAGGAGATGCACAGGAAGGCCTCTTTGGTTCTTGAGGATGCAGTTAGAAACATCTATACAGTTGTTGCATTTTGTGCTGGAAACAAGGTAATGGAGCTATACAAAGTACAACTACAGAAGATATTGAGGCAGAGTTTCCTCCAAGGAACCACAATTGGCTTTGCATTTGTTTCTCACAGTTTCTCCTTTTTGCCTGCAATGCTTTTCTACTCTGGTACACCGCCTTATCTGTCAAGAAAGGTTATATGGATCCGCCAACAGCTGTCAAAGAGTATATGGTATTCTCTTTTGCGACATTTGCGTTGGTCGAACCTTTTGGATTGGCTCCATACATACTCAAACGGCGGAAATCTCTTGCCTCTGTGTTTAAAATAATAGATCGAGTGCCTCAAATTGACCCGGATGATAGTTCTGCATTGAAACCTCCCAATGTTTATGGAACCATTGAGCTGAAAAACGTGGACTTCTGTTATCCAACTCATCCAGAACTGTTGGTACTTAGCAATTTTAGCCTCAAGGTTAACGGAGGACAAACTGTAGCAGCGGTGGGAATTTCAGGGTCCGGAAAGAGCACTATAATATCTTTGATAGAAAGATTCTATGATCCAGTTGCAGGGCAGATCTTACTGGATGGACGAGATCTTAAATTGTACAACTTGAGATGGCTGAGGAGCCATCTGGGTCTAGTTCAGCAGGAACCGGTCATCTTCTCAACAACCATAAGGGAAAACATCATTTATGCACGCCACAATGCAAGTGAAGCTGAGATGAAGGAGGCAGCTAGGATAGCCAATGCCCATCATTTCATAAGCAGCTTGCCTCATGGTTATGACACGCATGTGGGAATGAGAGGTGTGGATCTGACCCCAGGACAGAAACAGCGAATTGCCATTGCTCGTGTTATCTTGAAAAATGCGCCTATATTGCTGTTGGATGAAGCTAGTTCGTCGATCGAGTCTGAGTCAAGCCGAGTGGTCCAGGAGGCACTCGACACCTTGGTGATGGGTAACAAAACTACCATTCTGATAGCGCACAGAGCCGCGACGATGAAGCATGTTGACAACATTGTAGTTCTTAATGGTGGACAGATTGTGGAAGAGGGGACCCACGACACTTTGATGGCCAAAAACGGCTTATATGTAAGCTTGACACAGCCGCGCTTTGGAAAGGGTTTGCGGCAGCATCGACCTGTCTAGATCTGAATTCAGATGAGTCGCGACTTAGTTTCGTTTGTATATGTGGGAGTTCCTCCAGAAAGCTAAATTATCTGGGGATTCCCCAAGCAATTATGAAAGAGATGTCGACATGCACTGAGCTGGAGTTGACAGATGGCGTGATGGCAAAAAAAGTGAATGATGAGGCTTACTTAGATCACTGTTCATAGAAATCTGTAAATTAGGGTAGGTGTTTACAGTAGTTTTTCCCGTTGTTGTTTAGTAATCAGTACAGGGTGTTCGATATAGGAGTTTCAGAGTGTGGAGTGATGGCGGTTGAAGACATGCTTTTGTCCAGGATAGATGCATATTCTTTTGGATCTTTTGATTGGGTTGTGTACATGAGAGGAAAACACTTTCGGTTTAATCCTGCTCTGATCTTCATTTTCTTCCCAATTACCACACTGGTGTTAGGAACAAAGCGAAAGTGTTGCTTTACCAAGAAAAAATGTGCATTGTTTTCAGGGGTTATCGATGACAGGATTCAGTCTTTGTTACGAGCGGGATGAAAGAATTTGAATCAAAACATGGAGAATGATCTTGACCTCATCACATCTATAAACAAGGTAAAAAAAATACATCGCGACTCTCGGACGGCGCTTGGAATGCACCCTCTGTGCACAAGATGGCTCAGATGTCGAGCACTCTAAAAGAGTCCGCGACTACTTTAAGCTTGTTCCTTACTCTTCTCCACCTTCTCTCGTTCGCTGCGACGGTCAGCGTGTAAAATCTCCCTGCTCGGAAAAATGAGAGGTGAAATTCACACAAATTTCCGTTGGCTTTCAGGATTACGTGTTTCGGACCGAAACACGTAATCCTGAAAGCCAACGGAAATTTGTGTGAATTTCACCTCTCATTTTTCCGAGCAGGGAGATTTTACACGCTGACCGTCGCAGCGAACGAGAGAAGGTGGAGAAGAGTAAGGAACAAGCTTAAAGTAGTCGCGGACTCTTTTAGAGTGCTCGACATCTGAGCCATCTTGCGCACAGAGGGTGCATTCCAAGCGCCTCCGAGAGTCGCGATGTATTTTTTTTACCTTGTTTATAGATGTGATGAGGTCAAGATCATTCTCCATGTTTTGATTCAAATTCTTTCATCCCGCTCGTAACAAAGAGCTGATCCTGTCATCGATAACCCCTGAAAACAATGCGCATTTTTTCTTGGTAAAGCAACACTTTCGCTTTGTTCCTAACACCAGTGTGGTAATTGGGAAGAAAATGAAGATCAGAGCAGGATTAAACCGAAAGTGTTTTCCTCTCATGTACACAACCAATCAAAAGATCCAAAAGAATATGCATCTATCCTGGACAAAAGCATGCCTTCAACCGCCATCACTCCACACTCTGAAACTCCTATATCGACCACCCTGTACTGATTACTAAACAACAATGGGAAAAACTACTGTAAACACCTACCCTAATTTACAGATTTCTATGAACAGTGATCTAAGTAAGCCTCATCATTCACTTTTTTTGCCATCACGCCATCTGTCAACTCCAGCTCAGTGCATGTCGACATCTCTTTCATAATTGCTTGGGGAATCCCCAGATAATTTAGCTTTCTGGAGGACTCCCACATATACAAACGAAACTAAGTCGCGACTCATCTGAATTCAGATCTAGACAGGTCGATGCTGCCGCAAACCCTTTCCAAAGCGCGGCTGTGTCAAGCTTACATATAAGCCGTTTTTGGCCATCAAAGTGTCGTGGGTCCCCTCTTCCACAATCTGTCCACCATTAAGAACTACAATGTTGTCAACATGCTTCATCGTCGCGGCTCTGTGCGCTATCAGAATGGTAGTTTTGTTACCCATCACCAAGGTGTCGAGTGCCTCCTGGACCACTCGGCTTGACTCAGACTCGATCGACGAACTAGCTTCATCCAACAGCAATATAGGCGCATTTTTCAAGATAACACGAGCAATGGCAATTCGCTGTTTCTGTCCTGGGGTCAGATCCACACCTCTCATTCCCACATGCGTGTCATAACCATGAGGCAAGCTGCTTATGAAATGATGGGCATTGGCTATCCTAGCTGCCTCCTTCATCTCAGCTTCACTTGCATTGTGGCGTGCATAAATGATGTTTTCCCTTATGGTTGTTGAGAAGATGACCGGTTCCTGCTGAACTAGACCCAGATGGCTCCTCAGCCATCTCAAGTTGTACAATTTAAGATCTCGTCCATCCAGTAAGATCTGCCCTGCAACTGGATCATAGAATCTTTCTATCAAAGATATTATAGTGCTCTTTCCGGACCCTGAAATTCCCACCGCTGCTACAGTTTGTCCTCCGTTAACCTTGAGGCTAAAATTGCTAAGTACCAACAGTTCTGGATGAGTTGGATAAGAGAAGTCCACGTTTTTTCAGCTCAATGGTTCCATAAACATTGGGAGGTTTCAATGCAGAACTATCATCCGGGTCAATTTGAGGCACTCGATCTATTATTTTAAACACAGAGGCAAGAGATTTCCGCCGTTTGAGTATGTATGGAGCCAATCCAAAAGGTTCGACCAACGCAAATGTCGCAAAAGAGAATACCATATACTCTTTGACAGCTGTTGGCGGATCCATATAACCTTTCTTGACAGATAAGGCGGTGTACCAGAGTAGAAAAGCATTGCAGGCAAAAAGGAGAACTGTGAGAAACCAAATGCAAAGCCAATTGTGGTTCCTTGGAGGAAACTCTGCCTCAATATCTTCTGTAGTTGTACTTTGTATAGCTCCATTACCTTGTTTCCAGCACAAAATGCAACAACTGTATAGATGTTTCTAACTGCATCCTCAAGAACCAAAGAGGCCTTCCTGTGCATCTCCTGGATGCCCCTTGAGAAACCAGCAAGCCACAGTTTCTACAACAGATAATTTGCCATAGATGAAAAACATAGACAGAAAAGAAAAGGTTCCCTGAAACAGCTTACAATCACTTAATAGTTTTAAGGTTCATCAAAAATACCACTTGGCAAAAATCATCGCACTGCAGTTGCAATCAATACACCTTGCGTTTGCAACAATGAACGTTCTGATCTTATAAGTCCTATGAAGGACCAGGGAAAGGAGAGCGAGCAACAGATATCTGAGGTGTTACAACTACTGTGACCTTTTCTATTTACACAAAACTGAGATAAAAAAAGATACAAGTCCTTTATCTAAAACGCACCTTGAGGCACATTATAAGCTGTTAGAGACATTTAGCAAGGACATACAAAGGGTCTCTGAGGGTAAGAGGTAGATAAAGGATAAAAGCTAACCTGGCTAGAGCAGAGATCATAAGAACGGGCAGGGTTGCTTAAAGCCACCAAGTGCCAATCGCCATTGGAGAAGCATTCCAATAAGAACAGCCACAATCACAGCAGCAGTGTCCTGTATAAATATTGAGAGGCGGTTGCTAAAAGCAGCTCTTACAAATGTAGCATCGTTTTGCCAAGCGCATTGATAGAGTGTCGGCACTGTTCTCCTCTCATCAAACCACCCAACTTCATTGCGCAGCATGGCTGGTAGGCAGATAAATAAACAAGTATTTTCAGAGGTGCTGAAATAACTGGTCACTAGTAAAAGCGGCAAAAGTCCAAAACAGATGCACAAGTAGACTTGACACTAAGTAAGTACTCCCCTAAAAAAAGAAAAAGAAAAAGAAAAAAGAAAAAGAAAAAGAAAAAAGAAAAAGAAGAAAAAGAAAAAGAAAATTAAATAGAACTCACCTGAGAACATCATTCTACGAACACGCTCAGTCATTTTTTCTCCCATGATACCAAAATAGATAGAAATGCTGGCAGGACAATTGGCACCACAGTCACTACACCCATGCAAGTGATAACAAGCACCATTTGTCAACCTCTTGCCGCAGGTGACGGCCCTCGCTAGGCCTATAGTAGGCTGCTACTATCAAAGCCAATTACATAAGCAAGAAGAGGATTAAAAGAACCAAAAATAGCAGCACCTGTGCTGCCTAAAACAGCATAAAGCCATTCTGGGAAACTCAGCTCTGCCAATCTCCAAAAGGATGGTGCTTCCTGAATCGGCTTGTCCTTGGCATCGTTATCTTTTATTGAAACATATCAGACTCACTAAGGGATCTACTAAAGGTTGAGAGTGAGAGCGTTCATTTTTTGGGTCAGATGTCAAAAAGGGCGAAACAGGGGACTCGGGGTCTGAACTATTGGATTTTTGTTGTTGTGCAGGCTGAACCTCAATCTTCGGTAACTCCGGGAGTCTCATTTCTATACTATCCTGCCTCTTGAATATTCTTTCCTTATCTGCCTCATCCACAGAAATCCCATTTCAGATGTTTGATCCAGTGAGGAGGACTCCGGTTTTTGGTGATTCTTGAAAGTTGTATTTAACATCTTGGGTCTGGACTCCATGAATGCTAGGGACTCTCTGAAGAGAGGGTGATTTCATCATTTTGGGAGATGAAGCTTCCTGGAAAACTGTTACTTGCTGAAGAATCTTTTTCAATTTGGAAAACGCAGTTTCTTTGTAATTTCTCAAGGGCATCCTGGATATATTCACGAGTAATCAGCACACTTAATATCAACTACAGTAATTAAGAAAGGCTCATGGCAATTGTATTATACCTCCTGGGAAGTTTTGCCACTTCTTCACATTTTAGAAGTTCCGCATAGAGTCCATCCAAAGTGACTAACTCATCATGTGTCCCTATTTCAATAAGTTGACCCTCCTCCATCACAGCAATATAATCAGCATTTCTTATAAGTCTAAGGCGTCGAGCAATAATTATCGTCGAACGTCCTAACATGAGAAGATCGAGAACTTCTTGGACTGCTTTTTCAGCCTCAAAATCCAGTCCGCCAGTAACCCATCCAGCAGAAGGATTGATGGATTTAAAAGCACCGCTCTGGCAATAGCAAGCCTAACTTTCTGCTCTTCCGTCAATTCTAACCAGCTCTACTACCTGAGACAACCAAAAGCTCTTTGTAGGCTATCAAAATGACTAACTACGTGAAGATCGCAAGCTAGAAATGAAGTTAATAAAGCAACTAAAATAACAAATGTGTATCAAGTTTTTACCTGTGTTTCGTATCTTTCTCAAGCGAGCTAATAAAGGCATGTGCATGAGCGACTTTAGCAGCTTCTTCAATCTCATCCGATGAAGCATTGCGTCCATAAGCTATGTTATCTCTTATACTAAGGACTTAGCAAAGCAGGTTCCTGTGTGACTAGACCTATTTGACTTCTCAACCATTCTAGTTTCAAGTTTTTAAATTCACACCATCCAGAAGAACTTCTCCTGCAACAAAAATTGTGAAAACAATGGAATCTGCAAGCAGAAATAGTTGCTAAAGTTGTTACAGAAATCTGATGGAAAACTTTGGAGGAATACCACAAAATTAGAATGTGCTATCATACCTAAAGTAGGATCATAAAACCGCTCCATCAGTGGAATGATGCTGCTTTTCCCAGATCCATTTCTACCAACAAGTGCCACAGCTTTCTTAGCAGGCACACTGAGGTAAAATCCACTTAGAATAGGGATTTCAGGACGTGACAGATAGCTGAAATATACATTGCGAAACTCGATGTTTCCATGAACAGATACCAGGGAATTGCCATCATTATCACCAACAGAGGATGACCGACTTATCATCTCAAAAAGTCGATAAGCAGCATACCGCCCTTGGTCAAAGGAGTAGAAATTGGTCGCAGCTTGATTCAGTCCACTGTACAAACATGGGATGCAACATTACGAGTAAAGTAATGTAATACAGAATAAAAAAGGGAATAAGGTTCTTACAGGCCACTTAAGATAATGGCAAATAATGCTGCTATAATTTCGCCGCCATGAGCTTTTCGATTGGTAACCAGAAATCGTCCAACCCAAAGTTGTAAAGCACAGGAACATATAGCAAGCCATACGTGAATCCAAGTCCAAGTCCTTGAACAAGGCTTATCATGATTCCGTATCTTAGGGTGCTTGCAATGATGTAGCATAAGAATATTTGGCGAGAGTTTCATTGGTGAATGCATACAAGGTCCTACTGCAAGAAACTGCCTGCCACAGTTTCAAAATGGCCAGCTCAGAATGAGAACTACCACCAATGTTTGAAAGGAAGGATGACAACTTCAAAACAGCATCCATAGTTGCAAGTAATTTTAACGGGATTTCCGATAGTAGTGCACACAGTGGTGTCATATATTAATGCAGATTCATCAGTGGTTGATGCTATAGAAATGATGAGTTCTAGTTATTAATGAAGAAATTCCCTTGAGGGAACAGCACATGAGTTCTAGAAATGATGTTTTCTTATTCACAGATCCATAAAAAAAGCAAACAAAGGAGTCATTCTTTGTCGTAGATCATCAGTCCTTAATGCTTGACCTCATGACTAAACCGAGAAGTAAACTATTCATTCCTTCTGAATATGATTGAATCGAGTATTTCCCTACTGGAGCTAGACAAATAGTATAAATGAATTTGTTCCAACAGAAAAAAGTTAAACTAGTGCCCAAATAAACTGTAGCACAGAAAATATTGTCGAAATGACTTCTTACAGAAGAGTGAATGTACATGCAAGATATCCATTTGGCTGTCACAGCTCATATCGCAACACTCGCCCCTCCACCAGAAAAATAAGAAAAAGAACAAAGGATAAATAAAATGTTATAGCAATCCCTAGCCGGAAGAACCCTTGTTTCTTTGCCTTTCCAGCTAGAATAACCCTCATTTTATTCAGCTTTCCTATATCCTTTTCAGGTGGAGGAGAAGTGAGTGGGGAGGAAGAAAAAAAAAACCTGTTCAGCAATGCTAGCTGCTTCAGCATAAGCATCTTGAATATTTTCAGCAAGCCTATGAAGAAATATGTTCGATACTCCTCCAGCAGCTACAATGAAAGGGCCGGTTGCTAAAGTTATAAGAGCAATCTGCCAACAGTTCACAAATCCAATAACCAGCCCACAGGAAAAAGTAGCCATATTATGAATATAATTGCCAACCTGTACCAGCAAGAATGCCATTCAATATCAGATATCTACTCAAACTTCTTATTGCAGTAGCCAAGAAACTGCGAATTAATGTATTTGTCTGAACTTACCTTTTCGCTGATTGCAGATTGAATGAGCAATACATCACTAATACCTGACTCACAATATCTCCATTTTCCATATGTGTGAAAAAAACTCATTTCCTGGTTAAGTAGGACCTGAACATACTTTGACCTAATGACAGCAGTTTGTCGTTCTCCCGTCAGGATCCAGGTAGAAACCTCTATTACAAAGACCAAGTCAGCCAACTCGGATATAAAGGGTCACAAGTGGGTTGGTTTTGCAAAAATAAGTTTTGACTTTTCTGGGCCTTACCTATCCAACCGCGAAAAAAACGCCCACAGCAATGTAGACCAGATATAAAGCAAGCTGCAGAGAGAGAATATAACTTTCAATTGAATTGGCTAATCAATATCCATAAATTCTAATCCACGCAGAAAGCTCACTGAAAGGTCCAGGCAATGACAGTCAGCTTACAAGTTTTGCAAATACCATCAATAAAGTATACAAAAAAACCAAAACTTAATATGATCTCTTCATGCCACAGTAAGGAGCAAAACATTTGATAACGGGAACAAGTTCGAGACTTTCTTCTGTGTTGAGCGTCTCTGTAAATGATTTAGCACCACCATTATGAGAAATCTAGGTTGATCATGAATTGATTTGTGGATTACATGACTGTGCTTCCCTGTCTAATCTTCAAGAAAGAAGAGCCTCAAATGATGACCGGAAATAGTCTTTTAACCATTTAACAAAAATTTAGCACACCTGGAGCTGGTTTGCCCATACGCCATATATCTTCCCCATAAGAGTACTATCTTCTTC
>JAGVVM010007071.1:0-26056 GCA_019149425.1 Psidium friedrichsthalianum
GGCTTACAAACTAAATACTCTCATGGACAAATCAAGAAAAACCAAGCTCAGAGCACATAATCTGGTATGGACGTGCATAAAAAAAATAAAAATGTGCAGATTACTCACAAAATTAGAATTCGAAGAGAGTCTCGGCGATGCGTTCAGTATATTCCTGTAAAGCCCGTTTTCACCGGCACTGCAATGCGCTATCAGTCAGCGTCCCCCGTGAAAGTCATGAATGAAAACATATGCGTCGTAAATCCTTTTCTAAAAATCTAACCTTGGTGAATTTAGATGTGAAGGAGAGAGGAAAGAAGAAGAGGAAGTCCTGCAATTCACGCCCAGCATCATTCTATCTCGCGTGTGCTTGTCCTGTTAAAATCAGAGAAAATGTTGAACAACAGTTCTGGAGCTGGAAAAAGTCAACAGAAAGGAAGAAAGGGAAGTGAGATCACAGCTTCAAGTATGATGGTCGTGACCTCGTTAGCTGCTAAAAGTGAAGACTTGAAGCTTGAGTCCATTCATTGTCAACGAAAACTTGAGACCTCGCAGAAACACTCCTTCAGGTCCTGAATATATAATATCACCCGCTTGAGCATGAGCAAGAGGAAGGAGAAGAAGATAATGAAAACAATGTGAAGTCAAACAAGCTGACATTGCCAGTTCTACAGCAAGAAATGGGTGTCCACAGGGAGCAATTCGGACAAGCACTCACCAAATGCACGAATGCCATTCAACAAACAAACCCTCCAAGAATTTAAAATGACATTGCCAAGAGAAGATTTTGATCGAGCAGATGACCGGCCCACTTCAAGATATGAAGTGGGTGTGTGCCCTGTTTCTTCCGGAAAGAGGGAGAAGGTAAAAAAAAGAACAAAAAGAAGAAGATGGGATTGTTTAAGAAGGCATCTCAAGATCAAAATATCACACAATCTCTACGAGTAGGGACAAGGAAAACAGAGAAAGAGAGAGAGGTGTCGCCGAATGGGGCATGAAGACAACCATAATGATGAGTCATGAGGAAAGCAACCATGACTGTCTGAGAAAAGACCATAATTCCATTCAACAATACCCAAATGCTCATTAGATTAGGTGGTGGAAAGTAAGCAGTTCATGATTACGACTTGCAGAGAGAGAGAGAGAGGGCGCTAAAAAGGCAAGTACTTTTTGGTTCTTCCTACCTTCTCCACTTACAAACCCAAACTCCCCTCATGCCCAAAAAAAAAAAATGGTTTCGCCTCATGAGCAAGAACAGAGACGATGTCCAGGGAAAACTACACCTGTCTTATTTCGCAGCAAGAACAAACAAACAACATTAACCAGCTACAGTGAACTCAATCTCAATGCAAGCCCATGAAAATAACACTACTTGAATTAAAACAGCAAAAAAAAAAACTTCAAAATGATAAACTCATTGCAGATATTTGAGTGAAGAAAAGGGTGCAAAAACTTGGAGAAGAATTGACCAGACGCTCAACTTCCATCACTTACCAGAATCCACTTCCTATAAAGTGGCTGATAGGTATTGTGGGAGGAAGGGAGGGAGGGAGGGAGGGAACAAAAAATAAATAAATAAAGGCATTGAGGAGATTATTTTTTTGACACCTATTTTGGGCATTAAATGCTTGGGGCTCAGTGAGTAGATCCAGAGTGGCCTTGAATTCCTAAATGCAATTCCCCATGGCTGAAGTATCCTCACTGTCACAAGTCACTCTTCTTCACTCACCCTTCTGAGAGCCATGTGACATGGGCCGGATGTTCCGTGCCCTAAATGAGCAAGTTCTCTCGTACCCGTATCCTCGTGCGAATGGAGCTTGCGTGTCATCATTTTAAATGAACGATGTAGAGGGAAAAGAAGCAATCAGGTCTTGTAAGCGGAGTCAGGGCAAATTTGTATCAGGAGTTATAGGATAGAAAGAATATTATCTTAGGAGTTCTGAAGGAACGGTTGGTTTCCTGTTTATAAACTGATCGAGAACTAATGCTGCTCTCCTAATGAGGTCATGACAGATCGAAATTAGTTGTTATGCCTAAAGTGTTCTAGTCATTTTATTCGATATAATGGATGCCCGAACTAAATTGAGCGTGGTATAATTCAATATAGAAAATCTATTCGCCTAATTATTCTATGGAACAATGGTCTGACTTGACTTGTTAGGTGTTGCACGGGCTAATTTCGCAACTAAGATCTGTCGGCCCGTGACACGTGACTCCAAAAAAGATTTTTACTTCTATGTTTTCAAGGAAGAAGAAAACTTAGTGTCCTGCAAAAGTTGGGTTGGTGTGGAGTCAAATCGAACCAGAAGTGTTAGGACTTGGATTTTGTGAAGTTTCATACATTTTCTGACTTTTACCTTCCAAAGAAGATCAGATTCCATGTCCACTTCCCAGCTTCCTCAGCACACCAGTCTTTTCCATCTTTTTTTCGCTGGCCAAAGGACCCGACAGGTATTGGAAAACGAAAGTGGGGGGGGCGGCAATGTCCAACATTGAATTTCTCGGTTCCTGAATAATTGTTCCAGCCCCCTTTGTTCATGGTCCCGGAAAATTAATACCAGAAAAGCGCGACCAGTGACCTCCTCGATACTCTATAGGGACGTGCTTTATGAAGTGTCTGCACTTATTGAGGAATACCCCGATGGGTGTTGGGAACGAGCGCTCTCCGGACACTTTTCAAATACTCAATTAGTAAAAGTTTCTAACTTTCGACGTACAATCTCTCGTGTTTATGTGTGATTGGTGCATTGCAAAATAAGGCTATTACGTTCTTAATACGATTAACAAGTTTCCGCGATACCCATTACTGAGTTCGAAGCCGAGGTGACGAAGAGGTTTTCCTAAGGTTGCCCTGCTGTAATTCCGTTAAAAGGCGATCGGCGAGACAAGGAAAACGACGTGTTAACCGAAACTTAGGAATAAGATCAACAGATAACGTAAGGACTGCCGACAAAACTCGCTTGACGGGAAATAAAAGAATTAAATTATATATCTTTATATGTAAAACCCAGTGAAGAAAAGTGAGAAAAATAAATAAATATATTAATTGGGCCTTGGCTTTTGCGAGGGGTGGTCAGCCTGCAGGTAATGATAACGGGACCAATAGATGCTCTGATCTGACTCCATTTGTAAAACCGTAATGAGGAGGAGGTGAGAGGGTCAATACGGTCAATTCAGTTGTTTATTAATTTCTCCAAAAAAAAAATATTTTTTATAATTATGGTAATAAAGATATATTATTGCTATTACTATTATTGTACGTGGAAGTGCAGGGGGCACTCATAAGCGTAACGGCATTTAATGGCGGTAAAGGTAAAGCGCGGGAGGAGATTCGCTCCGCTCCGTCGCCAGATCTGAGGCCCACCAGATCTGGGCCAAGGCCCAGTATCAGAATCTTTTGTTTTTGGGCATGATGGAATTTTACCTAAAAGACAACATCAATGTATAGGATACACTTTACAAGATGCTAATGAATGTAGGTCCGAAAGTGGCATTGCTTTGCTTTGATTTTCCTTGACTTTTCTGGTTTTAACATACGAACTATGATATCTGTCGAATGTATCTCAAATCCAGAAAAGTTTACGGTAAACAGGGCATTTGCGGCCATTTGTTAATAATGTTTTTTTTTACTCTCTTTCTTCTTTAAATGGAAAAGTCATTCGATTAAAAAAGTAAAAATGAATAGAAAAAATAAATATTCATGAATTATTTTATTCCCAGATTAGAAAGTTAGTAACTATTGTACAATTTCCATTGTAGGTTAAAGGTTTTCTTTTTTTTGGCTTTTATTTAGATTATAAGGATCTCATACTCATTAAAGAATGTTTGGTCCTAGACATATCTGCTTAGTCCATCTAGATTTCGGAAGTTCCAAATCAATGAGTCTATCACGTGACACACTGACTAGCATGCCATAAGCTAGAAACTTTCATCACACGAGATACCAAATATGCTTTAAAAGCACCAATTGGTTAGAAGAGATAAGTGCACGGTCCGAATCAAACTTCTTAACCTCGTGAAAGACGAGTAAACCTCTTATCATTGAGCCACAACTGTGGATGAGGAAACCATTCATGATGCTCAAGATAACTATCCCGTAGGAAGAATAACATGGAAGTTTCAACTCGATACACGTTTGGCCACCATTGCTAAAGAAGTTATTCGCATTTATATATATATAGAAGAGAAGTTTAGGGCATGTTTGCTCGCGTTTCTAGTCAGAATTATGAAGAACTAAAAACCTATATGAATTCACGTATCAATACTCGAGTGTTATGAAAGTTTCAAGAATGTACAGTTCGGTGACTTCATCTTCTCACAAACTTCACGATAACGAGTTAATTGTTCTCGAGGGTAGCTAACCATAGCAAAGGAGCTCAAATCAAGGTTAGATTTTTCTTTTTCTTTTCTTTTTGGGTCAAACAAAAGCAAGGTTGGATTGAGAGGGCAAGGATGCGGTTGATTTAGGTCCACCAACAACAAATTTTGTTGTGAATTGCATTTATGGCTACGATTTAAGTACGAAGAACCAAAAAGTGGCCTTATTTATTCAGGGGATGCCCACGCTTGTCATCAAAATCGGGAAATTCCTTGGACCTCAAAACTTGGGGGCCCTAGTGAATTATTTATTTTATTTTATTTTTGTTTGATTTTTCGTGTAATTGGGGACCAACATAAGTTTTGTGTCTCATGATTTTGCATTGGTTTCACATTTATTGATTTTATGGATAATTTTTTTTTGTCCTTTTGCTGCCCCCTCCTTCTCCTCCTTCATCTTCTTTGCAATTTCTTTGTGAAGGCCATGAATCGTTTACTTGATTGAGGTTGTTGCTTTCGGTTGGAAATAATTGCCCCCCATTAATGGCCAAAAAAATAAAGATTGATTTTTGTATGGTATCGGTTACCATATAATACAAAACTAAAGTAGGCAAGTCCTATTTGATCGCAATTATGGAGATTTGATTCCCACTGCACAAAATAGAAGATTATTATTCTCTCTTTAGAAAGAACGTACGACGTTCATTATAACCAAAAATACTTTGTAAAATTCTTTTGAAAAATAAGCGATTGTCGGATCCGAGTTCTTTCTCGTTTGCTCAAGGGGCTCTTAGTTTATGGCTATCGCGGTATGTTTGTTCTACATAATACATTTCTCCGATCAATGATTCAAGATAATTCTAGGGTTTATTATTTTCGAGTATTTCCGTTGCGTATATATTGGGATTGGTTCCCTTCGCTTTCACTACACGACAAACACTTCCTCCCGTACCAAAAAGAACAAAAACTTATTATTGATTCGATTCTATTAAGGAGTACCTTTGGAACCCTCGTCAAGTATGCTTAGTTTGGAATAGTTTAAATTTTAAAGTACCAATTTCAAACAACACGGGAACAGTCCCAAATATGGCTAAGTTTCGTTAATAAATTGTTCCATTTTAATTTACGTGGCACTCCTTAACAAACCCACTTACTAATTTTGCTAAAAAGAACGCCTTTTGATGTTGCCCTCTTCCTTCTTCTACCTATATATACATATACAGTTCAAGAAACCTCTTTTTTAATCGTCCTTAGTCTAAGTGATAAATTACTTAAAATTTCTTTGAACTTTGGCCCAGTGTATAATGTGGTCCTTGAATTTTAATTTTTTCGATGCAGCTCATGAACTTTAACCTGATATGCAATGTGGTCTTTGTACTTTTCATTTGTTCAACACAACTACTTCCAAGATGAATTTACTATATCTTTAGATTCATTCATATTTATAGATTATTTAGTTTATGGATTAAATTGAATATGAACCAAAAGCTAAGGGACCACATTGAATAAATTCAAAATTTAGAGATCACATTACATACCGGATCAAGATTCGGGAACCATCCGTGTGATTTTTGTTAAAATTTTCGTCCCCGCCATTTTCAAGCATGCACGGAAAATGAAAGCAAAATTCGAGTGCTGTCAGATGTGAAAACCAAAGAGGAGTAGCTAGGGTTTTGCAATCGCCATGGCCCATGAATTTATGATAGTTTTTGACGTACGTGACCAGTGAAATGGATTCCAGAACAGCTGACGGCTTAGGTTCAGGCAATAAATAAGTTACAAAAGAAAAATTGAATTAGCTGAATTGATTTCATGGTACCCTCGCCTACTTCATTCACCTCGTGGACCAATCTACCTCTCTGTCTCTCTGTCTGCATTTGGAAACGAAGTGGAGCTTGGATTGTTGTTTTTTTTTATAATAGCCACAGTGGACCTTGTCTTGAGTAGATATGATCTGAGCCTGGGTTCTCGTAATGATTCCAAACTCTCAAAAGGGGTTTTCCTTCGTTTAAAATGCGAAAATGAAGTGTGGACTTTGGCTCGCTCTGTGACAAGGAAAAAAAAAAAAAGGAAAGATGCTTGTGTTGAGGGGCCGGCACTTGAGATCGCTGCCGTCCAGCACTTAGGCTTCATTTGACTCGTTCACCCCTTACTAGAGTAAATTAGCTAAGCTTAGCCTTCCCCTCGAACTATCGCTCACTCGCTTACTTGACCATCGGATCATAGAGGAAAAGAGGAGTGTATCAGGAGAGAATGCTTCTACTGCGCATCTTTGTTGGAATTGTGAGATGATCCAAATGAAGGAAATGAGGCATCTATTTATACTTCAGTCCCTCTAGTTACCCGTTGATCTAATTGCGGATATATTATCTACATATTTACCATTTAACTGAGTCAAATGCAAGAATCTCTAAAATACAATTATGCATTTCGCATAACACTGTTGAGAATGTTTACGTATGAAACCCTAGACCCTAATGAGCTTCAAAGCTTGCCCAGTCATCTAGGCTGTTTTGCATGGTTTGTCGGGCCTTGAAGACTTCCTGTCCATGAGACTTGCCTAGGCATGATAAACGTGTCGATATGCTGCGAAGATCCAAACCATACAACGAGCTTTATGATAGGCTAAAGCTATGGATTCTGGGCACTAGACTCTGCAAACTGCAGCATATAGCTGACGCAGAGAGCAAGGACAAATTGGACATTAGATTTAGACATGTCATCTCGCAAAAGGAAAAGAACACATAGACAGAAGCCTTACGTAAGTCAAGTCGAACCGAGGCTGTACATGTCAAAGCCCCAAGCATCTCTGAGTTAGAGCAATGATGGAGCACTGAAAATTCAATAAAATCTCAAATTACATCTCAACCTATACTCACATTTAACGCGCCAAAATCAAGATGAAGCGGATGTAGTCTCTGGTTCCAATTACAACCTCCTCGCCTTTCGTTAATGTAGTCGATTCCAGATGACGAGGGATATCGAAGCTTCTCGATATTTATTGGACCAATATTTACTGAGTTTAGAAATTTCACTTGGACCGCTTATCTTGTAGCAACAAGTTGGTTCCGTTAGCATCTCTGCCCAACCCAAGTCAAAACTGAGAATCTTCCCTCGGCTATGCAATCCCTAATTACATACAATCGCACTTGTCTCTCTCTCTCTCTTTTTTTGGTCTATTTTTTCGGTGTTAACACGAATCAGGACTTGTGTTTTCAAAATAAGAAAAGCAGCCCAAATAGGTTAATGGATTGATGAGTGGTCCAATGAATTAAAAGCCCAAAAACTTGGCGAACCACTTTCTTAAATCGCATGGCCTGTCGCCTCGGGCCTGTCTTCTCAACAAAGTCCAAAGAGCCCCAGTGCTAACTTGTCCGTAGCCAAGCACTTTCAAGACATAAAATACATGCGGCATCGTTCTCTAATGGTTTAATTGTATTCTCTACCTAATTTCTTAAAGTGATGCTATATTTGAAGTATGGCGAGGTCCAATTGGTCGGAAAATGAAAATTAACACGAAATAAAAAGAGGTTCCTTTCGATTGCTACGCACTAGTGCCGCTGAAATCAAGGAAGATTCGCTTTATACATTGCTCGTTAGTCGTTCACAAAGAATAAATAAGATACGTTAGTCCATTCATTATTATCAGATTTAGATGATCGGAGCTCAAGAATTCGACTAAAGAAGATATTACACAAGACGCGTGTCCACATCCCGATCATGAATAGAATTGATCGACGTAGATCAATCCAATTTGGTGTTTCCAATCAATAAGAAAAAGGAGGAGGGGGCATGCTTTTTTCCCTTGTCTACTTGTGCAGGCTTGAAATCAAAGAAGGGGACAAATGCAAAAAAGGAGGGTAAAAAAAAAGCAGAGTGGGGCGTGGGTGGTGGAGCCAAAATTGGGTGGGAAGAATTAGGGCTAATGCTCGTGTGCATGTCCTTTCATGAGCATGCTCTTATCATCCCAAGTTCCAATTCTTGAATTGTTATCCCCACGTCTTGTCAATGAGTTTTTCTTCTTAAGAGCACTCACTAAACCCACTTAGCAAATAAAAATTTCGATTTCTAAAGCACTAATCACACGTTGAACGAAAACGATTAGTGTATCGACAATTGTATATTTGATTATGGAAGAAGTACCTTGGGACTTTGTCCAATAAAGTTGTTGTCGTTATTGGATCGTGGGCAATGACAAGAAATATAGGTCCCTCAATTGTAGGGAAGTCGAGACAAGGAAAAACTTAAAAGAGGGAGGCAACCACAAGTTGGATGTTGGATATTGGACCTTGTTGGATGTCGTGGTCACCGTGCATCCAAGTTCAACTTCGAGCACCCATCTTTTTTTACACCATTATTGTTTCGAGGACCAGTCAACCATCGAGCCCATGAACACGACCCCTTAGCTTTTTGATGGGCCTGAGTTCACAAAAAAAAAAATATATATATATATATATATATATATATATATATATATATTAAAAAGAGAAAAAAAATTTAAGAGGGGGCCACGCACAACTACGCAATGATTCAAGGAATAATGTTATAAACAATCCATGAACTTTGACACAACGCGCGATGTAGTCCTTAAACTTTTAATTTGATCAATATGATCCTTGAACTTTTAAAACACGGTCAACTTAGTCTTTGAAATATAAAAAGATGTTCAATATAGTTCTTCCATTTGTGCAAGTCCAAGGACTAAGTTGAATATGCCCCAAACGTTCAGGGACCATATTGATCATATTAAAAGTTCAGAGATTACATTACATATCGAGTTAAAGCTCAAAAACCATATTGGTCAAATTGAAAGTTTAGACACTATTTTACACATTGGGTCAAAGTTTAGGGACCATTTTTGCTATTTTGCCATGATTCAATGAAGTGTGCCTACAAATTCGACAAAAATCGAGTGGTTTTAAATGGCGGGGTTGCCATATATTCATCGATCATTACGATCTTACGACGCCCGTCCATCGGTCCTCAGTCTCGATTGGGAAAAATGATTGGAGGATTGCAGCTTATCTTCAGTTTGCAAAGACTACAAAGTCGTTTTCGTTTAATCGACCTGCCTGGTTATTACCGGTAAAGTCGGGGGGAGACTGGAAGCTGGAGACAGAAAGAATCGACAACTGCTAACTTCAATGAATCTTTTGCAAGATTTTTGCCCCCTCGTGCGGTGGGGACACAGGCCTTGTCCCCAGACAGCTGAGCTGAGCTGAGCGTTATTGCAAGATGAGACCTGGTGATTGTTTGTCACTTTCTCGTTGTCATCTTTCGATTTGGTCACGGAAAATGGTCGATTCTTCTGAGCCGTGGGAGGGAATATCTTTGCGCGCATGGGCTTCCACTGTAGATACAGCAAAAATAGGAGTCAAGAGGAACCCAACAGGGGCTCTGATACATCTCCATCCACTTTATGTGAGAAGCCCAAGATGCGGACATCTTGCCGGATATGGTCCGCGATAAAAGACCTTCCGCCAAAAGGTTTGATCTACGGTGATTTGGACAGATCAATTTTGAGTGTCCTTCCTTTCCCTAATTGAGTTTCATTTTGAATTCCCCACGTTACAATGTGAGCATTTTCATCAGCCTTTTCCCGACTGTTAGGGAAACACAAGATCGTGACTTTGTAAGGCTTTCGAGTATTGCTTATGGAATGATGGGATTTCTACTCGAGAGAATAAATTGCTCTTTTAACGCCTACTAACTTCGTTAAACTATCTCGAGGTATAGTTTCTAACATCTCCCTAGTGTCCGGGTCCGTTAGGGAAACACAAGATTATGACTTTCCAAGGCTTTTGAGTATTGCTTACGGAATGATGGGATTTCTACTCAAGAGAATAAATTGCCCTTTTAACGCCTACTAACTTCATTAAACTATCTTGAGATATGGTTTTCAACATCTTTATGGCATTTGGGTCAATAAGCCATAACCATTGGGATGATCACCTAGATTCGACCTCCGAGTTTGGGTCTGTAAGTAATAACCATTGCCCCCTATGAAGACTCGCTTTTACCAATGTTCCGATCGAAATTACCAGCTACAGTCCCAAAATGACCGCATGGTGTTCAAGGGCTGATCGAGTCAAAAGATTTCGAAAATCAACTCGAGCCAGCTTAAATGAGGACATTTAGTTATAAATCCTTTCACCCCATTCACCCCAAGTAGGCTTGCCCAGCTTAAAAAAAAAAAAAAGGCAAAATGACACAAATAGTCTCCGAGCTTTGATCTATGGTGCAATGTAGTCAATGCACTTTTAATTTGACTAATACGGTCCATAAATTTTGACCCGATATATAATATTGTCCCAAATTTTTTAATTTAACCAATATGATCATTAAACTTTTGGAAAATATTCAACTTAGTTTCCGAAACTTGAATGAATAGAAGGATTACATTGAACATCTCCTTATGGTTCAATAATTAAGTTAAACACGTTCTAAAAGTTCGGGGATCATATTGTACATGGAGTTAAAGTTTAAAGATCATATTGATTAAATTGAAAATTCAGAGACTACATTATACGTTGAGTCAAAATGTAAATCCCGAATTTCGGAGGTTTATAAGTTGAAATAAGTTGGATTTTGGGATTAGAATATAAATGTTGGACATCCCCTTAAAAGGCTCGAAAATTAGCTGATTAATTTCGGAGTGCCGAGAAGAAAGGCAAAATATTGAAAGTGACCGTTTTGCCCCCGGCTTGACCTAGACTCTATGGCTAGAGAGTGTTAGTAATTTTAGCGAGGCTAGAAAATTTGTTCGGTGGCATTCCGAGTTATTTTCTGATGGTGATTGAGCCAAATCAGCACCGATTGAGCCCCTATCGGTTCTGAAATTTCACGAATTTCAAGAAATGTCTCGTCGGTCATCTTTTTGACCAATTTGATCAGCTTTGATCGAAAATAATTGAAGCCCAAGCTTTATCAGTCCAAATTTTACTGATAGTCCAAAAATCAGTCGATTCGTTCAGCTTTAAGTCGTTTTCAGTGAATAGTAATTTTTAATAATTGCCCTTAGAGATAATATCTGCTCTCTCTCTCTCTCTCTCTCTCTCATGATTATCACCAGAACATTCTCTCTCCTCTCTCTCTCTCTCGAATTTTCGAATTTCTCTCTCTCTCCCTGCTGAATTTCAACTTTCTGCCACCAATTTCGATCGGCCGCCGACGGAAATCCAACTGTTAGATTTTCTTGATTTTTGGATATGTTGTACTCCTATCCAAGGTGAGTTCACAGAACTTTGAATCATTTCGATCCGAGGTTGTTTGACCTTCCAAATATGCTTTTCCGTTTCAGTCAACGAACTAGTTTTCTGCTACCCGAATTTGATCTAGGGCTCATGTTGATATATGTTGACCCCAGCGACCCTAGAGCTCATTTTCATGTGAAAAATATTGATTTTTAGCTTGAGAACCACTCCGTTCAGCCTTGATCAACCCCGGTTTGGACGAAATCCACCGGAACCTGTCGTGCTTTTTCGGTTGCGCGTGCGCCGCCGCTTCCACCGCTTTCTCAGCTCTATTTCAGCCTCGATTAGGTAAGTTAAACCTCTATTTCTCGATTAGAATATTAGACATGCCATGGACTAGCTCTAGGGTCCGATTCGAGGTAAATCGGTTTAGGAAAAATTGCCGGAATTGGCGTATTTGCGCAAATTAAATTCTGTGGGGCTGTGGATATTCTGTGGATTGGTGAAATGTTGCTGTCCATGTTGAATGAGGCTGCTTGAGGTGGTGGATGTGGGTCCCGTGAGGTTCGGTACCGAAAAATGGATTTTTGGGACTTTTATTCAAAAACGGACCAAATAGTGTTTTGAAATCACTGTTCACGAACCTCCGAACACTGTTCACGTGTGCCCAATTTAATTTTGATTTGAAAGTGACAAGTTTTGTGGGTCCCGTGTGGATCGAGTACCGAAAAATGGGTTTTTGAAGCATTTTATGCAAAATAGGGTCCAAACAATATTTTATATTACTATTTCAAATATTTGGAACTCGTATTTGTGTTCAAAATAATATTTGAGGATGGATTGGGGGTGTTTGATTTAAATGCTGATTATTTATATCGAGCCATTGATTGGCTGTTATTTGAAATCTTGAGATTGTGGTCCCGAATTAGACCTGATTTGATATTTTTGGCATTGGAGTTTTGAATACTTGAGTTGAGACCTGAGAGTTGGGTCTGAGGATATTTAGTATTTTTGAGAAGGGATTTAAAGGTTAACTTGCTGAGATTTGTTCTCATAGGTGATTGCTCTTATTTTTCAGACCCTAGAACATAAGTATGCAGAGATACCACAAGATTTGATATCCAGGTGGCGAAGTACCCAGTTGGCAAGAACAATTGATGGTGAATCGGTGGTTGCTGATGGATGTGGTCCCTGGGTTGTTTGTTATTGTTAATATTGTAACGTTGATATTCAAGTGTAATATGGAGCTAAGATTAGTAATATATGAGGTATTGTGATTGCGCTAAGAAGATATCGCTTCCACTAGATAAATTTGGATATTAAGGTTCTAGGTCCGCGACAGTCTTGGGATGTTGCATGTATTGACCGTCGTCGTGCAGATGTCGCGCGCTCGTGGAGGTTCGGGGCGTGACACAAAATTAGGATTATTGTACCATTATCCCTAAAAAAATACTCTGTGTTTGATTGATGGGCGACTTTAAAAATAGTAATAATGCTGGGAATCGATTATATTACCGCATATTTAATAGGAGATCGAAGATAATTTCGAAGCTAAAGCTAAATAAAAATTAACAATTGAAACATTTTCTTTTCCATTATTTATCATTGATCTCCTCTTCTCGCGTACATCCCAAATCATTTAATTCTAAATTTAGCATAAGCTTGAACAGAATTCAAACTAAGCTACTTAATAATACAAATATGTAACACGCGTTACGACTGAGAAGAAATATACTGAGCTCCTGACCGTAACTCCCCACCGGATTGATCATATGAAACTCTCCGAGTCCACCGATCCAATCACTCGCTCGAAGCTCGCCCGCAGATACAAGAGATCTCCGTCTCCGCAGCCCTTATCGCTCCTCGCCGCCACCGGCAAGACGCCCGCTCCGACGGAGACCGACCTCATCAGCCTCAGCACTGCCGCGTCGCCTGCCGTCATCCGCCGCCTCACGGCGAACCCGACCTTCCTGCCGTTGCAGTACATCGACCAGACCGGCTCGCTGAACAGCGCGTCGCCGCCGCGCCGCCCCGCCGCTCCTCGTCCTCTGCAGCCTCTGCCTTCCTCCGGCCGCACTCGAGCGCGATGCGGAGGAGCCCGTGGCGCATCTCGCGGGCGAGGTAGGAGGTCGGGACGGCGAACTCCAGGAGGAGGAGGGGCGAGGCGCGGGTGTCGTCATGGAGGCAGAAGCTGACGCGGCCCCGGCGGTAGCCGAAGAAGGTGCCGGTGACGGCGGAGGAGCAGTGGGTGGAGGACTCGGCGGAGACGCTGAGGGAGTCGGAGCCGGAGCGGAGGAGGGGGAGGGCTGGAAGCCGCAGCAGCAGGGGACGACGCACTCGACGAGGGAGCGGAGGGAGCGGCGGAGGCGGACCTCGCGGCCGCAGTCGACGGAGGTGGCGGTGTCGATCACGTGGAGGGGCCCCGTTTGGCTGCCCAAGTCGATCATTCTCATGGTGTCGATGGAAATGGGGGAGCTGGTTCTCGCTGATCTGCACTCTGAAGTTGTGAAGACGAAGGAGGACGGGGAGATGGCTATAAATAAGCGGGGAGCGAGGGAATGAAGGTGTAAAGCCTATCATTAAGGGGAAAAGAGTGCTAAAGTGGGCCGAGGAATCGTGGGCAATAATTCTGCCCACGAGGGGGCTTTCTGTGGGCCCAATTTCGGAACTCTTGGGAGAGGGCGATACGCCGATGACATCGATGACCGGAAGTAGGGGCGAGCATGCGCAAGGTGGTTCGGTTTCGAGCTGGTTCCATTCTTGGGGTCGCAACACGAGGTGAGCCTTGAGCAAAGGGCACTTGAGGATCTTGCAACTTTTTGATTCTCGAGTTATTTGATTTTGGGATCGAAAAGATAAATCCAAAGCTATCTGAGATCGACACTTAGGAATCATGAATCCATGCGATGGTCACGATCGTCTCCGATTTAGTGGACACGAACCCTCCCTTCAAGTCTACATTGATACGAACGATCTAAACAACTCGTCAGCATCATGTCTGTGAGTCGTTCCTGAATTACGCGAAAGACTCCAACGTTAGGTTAGGTTAGGTTAGGTCTCCATCGATGGATCGGCACGCCGTATAAAAAGAAATCGCAGCAGAAACGAGGAAAGACACGATTACAAAAAGGGCAAAAGGCTTTGCGACCTTTAAAAAAGAGTGTTCAGTTCAGTGAAAGTGGGCGACAGAGTGAGACTGGATGGGATGTCCGGGCGAGCCAAGGAGCCCAAGACCGGTGCACGAGCGAGGGAGAGAGGCAGTGATGGGACTCCTCCGGTCCTTTCTGTCTCGCACCTCCCTTCACCGACGATGTTGACGCTCCCTCGTTCCAAAGCACAAATGCACGAGAGAATCCCAAGCTTTGATCTTTCGGTTCCACACGCATCGAACCATGAACATCACTAGGAAAAGAATCGCATCGTATCGATAAGAGTAGACGTAAAAACAGAACGAAAATTAAATATATATAATATATATATCAAGACATAAGATTTATTTAGTCTGATATATATATATATATTATTTAATTCGTTCTGTTTTTACGTCTACTCTTATCGATACGATGCGATTCTTTAGTGATGTTCATGGGTTCGAGCGTGTGGACCGAAAGATCAAAGTTGGGATTCTCTCGTGCATTGTGCTGGAACGAGGGAGCGTCAACATCGTCGGTGAAGGGAAGGTGCGAGACAGAAAGGACCGGAGGAGTCCCATCACTGCCTCTCTCCTCGCTCGTGCACCGGTCTTGGGCTCCTTGGCTCGCCCGGACATCCCATCCAGTCTCACTTGTCGCCACTTTCACTGAACTGAACACTCTTTTTAAAAAGGTCGCAAAGCCTTTTGCCCTTTTTGTAATCGTGTCTTCCTCGTTTCTGCTGCGATTTCTTTTATACGGCGTGCCGATCCATCGATGGAGACCTAACCTAACCTAACCTAACGTTGGAGTCTTTCGCGTAATTCAGGAACGACTCACAGACATGATGCTGAAGAGTTGTTTAGATCGTTCGTATCAATGTAGACTTGAAAGGGAGGGGTTCGTGTCCACTAAATCGGAGACGATCGTGACCATCGCATGGATTCATGATTCCTAAGTGTCGATCTCAGGATAGCTTTGGATTTTAATCTTTTCGATCCCAAAATCAAATAACTCGAGAACAAAAAAGTTGCAAGATCCTCAAGTGCCCTTTGCTCAAGGCTCACCTCGTGTTGCGACCCCAAGAATGGAACCAGCTCGAAACCGAACCACCTTGCCCATGCTCGCCCCTACTTCC
This sequence comes from Psidium friedrichsthalianum, assembly GCA_019149425.1. NCBI lineage: Eukaryota > Viridiplantae > Streptophyta > Magnoliopsida > Myrtales > Myrtaceae > Psidium > Psidium friedrichsthalianum. The sequence continues at coordinate 15,759 of JAGVVM010007071.1, forward strand.
GGTCATCGATGTCATCGGCGTATCGCCCTCTCCCAAGAGTTCCCGAAATTGGGCCCACAGAAAGGCCCCTCGTGGGCAGAATTATTGCCCACGATTCCTCGGCCCACTTTAGCACTCTTTTCCCCTTAATGATAGCTTTACACCTTCATTCCCTCGCTCCCCGCTTATTTATAGCCATCTCCCCGTCCTCCTTCGTCTCTCACAACTTCAGAGTGCAGAATCAGCGAGAACCAGCTCCCCCATTTCCATCGACACCATGAGAATGATCGACTTGGGCAGCCAAACGGGGCCCTCCACCGTGATCGACACCGCCACCTCCGTGGACTGCGGCCGCGAGGTCCGCCTCCGCGCTCCCTCCGCTCCCTCGTCGAGTGCGTCGTCCCTGCTGCTGCGGCTTCCAGCCCTCCCCCTCCTCGACTCCGGCTCCGACTCCTCAGCGTCTCCGCCGAGTCCTCCACCCACTGCTCCTCCGCCGTCACCGGCACCTTCTTCGGCTACCGCCGGGGCCGCGTCAGCTTCTGCCTCCAGGACGACACCCGCGCCTCGCCCCTCCTCCTCCTGGAGTTCGCCGTCCCGACCTCCTACCTCGCCCGCGAGATGCGCCACGGGCTCCTCCGCATCGCGCTCGAGTGCGGCCGGAGGAAGGCAGAGGCTGCAGAGGACGAGGAGCGGCGGGGGCGCGCGCGCGGCGACGCGCTGTTCAGCGAGCCGGTCTGGTCGATGTACTGCAACGGCAGGAAGGTCGGGTTCGCCGTGAGGCGGCGGATGACGGCAGGCGACGCGCAGTGCTGAGGCTGATGAGGTCGGTCTCCGTCGGAGCGGGCGTCTTGCCGGTGGCGGCGAGGAGCGATAAGGGCTGCGGAGACGGAGATCTCTTGTATCTGCGGGCGAGCTTCGAGCGAGTGATTGGATCGGTGGACTCGGAGAGTTTCATATGATCAATCCGGTGGGGAGTTACGGTCAGGAGCTCAGTATATTTCTTCTCAGGTCGTAACGCGTGTTACATAATTTGTAATTATTAAGTAGCTTAGTTTGAATTCTGTTCAAGCTTATGCTAAATTTAGAATTAAATGAATTTGGGATGTACGCGAGAAGAGGAGATCAATGATAAATAATGGGAAAAGAAATGTTCAATTGTTAATTTTTATTTAGCTTTAGCTTCGAAATTATCTTCGATCATCCTATTAAAATATGCGGTAATATAATCGATTCCAAGCATTATTACTATTTTTAAAGTCGCATCAAATCAAAACACAGAGTATTTTTTTTAGGGATAATGGTACAAATAATCCATAAATTTTGTGTCACGCCCCGAACCTCCACGAGCGCGCGACATCTGCACGACGACGGTCAATACATGCAACATCCAAGACTGTCGCGGACCCAGAAAACCTTAATATCCAAATTTATGTAGTGGAAGCGATATCTTCTTAGCGCAATCACAATACCTCATATATATAATCTTAGCTCATATTACACTTGAATATCAACGTTACAAATATTAACAATAACAAACAACCAAGGTGACCACATCCATCAGCAACCACGATTCACCATCAATTGTTCTTGCCAACTGGGTACTTCGCCACCTGGATATCAAATCTTGTGGTATCTCTGCATACTTATGTTCTAGGGTCTGAAAAATAAGAGCAATCAATTATGAGAACAAATCTCAGCAAGTAACCTTTAAATCCTTCTCAAAAATACTAAATATCCTCAGACCCAACTCTCAGGTCTCAACTCAAGTATTCAAAAAGCAATGCCAGAAAATATCAAATCAGGTCTAATTCGGGACCACAATCTCAAGATTTCAAATAACAGCCAATCAATGGCTCGATATAAATAATCAAGCATTTAAATCAAACACCTCCAATCCATCCTCAAAATATATTTTGAACACAAATACGAGTTCCAAATATTTGAAATAGTAATATAAAATATTGTTTGGACCCTATTTTGCAATAAAATGCTTCAAAAACCCATTTTTCGGTACTCGATCCACACGGGACCCACAAAACTTGTCACTTTCAAATCAAAATTAAATGGGGCACACGTGAACAGTGTCGGAGGTTCGTGAACAGTGATTTCAAAACACTATTGGTCCGTTTTTGAATAAAAGTCCCAAAAATCATTTTCGGTACACGAACCTCACGGACCCACATCCACCACCTCAAGCAGCCTCATTCAAAAATGGACAGCAACATTTCACCAATCCACAGAATATCCACAGCCCCACAGAATTTAATTTGCGCAAATACGCCAATTCCGGCAATTTCCTAAACCGATTTACCTCGAATCGGACCATAGAGCTAGTCCAGGCATGTCTAATATTCTAATCGAGAAATAGAGGTTTAACTTACCTAATCGAGGCTGAAATAGAGCTAAGAAAGCGGTGGAAGCGGCGGCGCACGGCGCAACGAAAAAAGCACGACAGTTCCGGTGGATTTCGTCCAACCCGGGGTGATCAAGGGCTGAACGGAGTGGTTCTCAAGCTAAAAATCAATATTTCACATGAAAATGAGCTCTAGGGGTCGCTGGGGTCAACATATATCAACATGAGCCCTAGATCAAATTCGGGGTAGCAGAAAACTAGTTCGTGACTGAAAACGGAAAAAGCATATTTGGAAGGTCAAATGACCTCGGATCGAAGTGATTCAAAGTTCTGTGAACTCACCTCGAATAGGAGTATAACATATCAAAAATCACGAAAATCCAACAGTCAGATTTCCGTCGCCGGCCGATCGAAGTTGGTAGCAAAAAGCTAAATTCAGCAGGAAGAGAGAGAGAAATCCGAAAATTCTAGAGAGAGAGAGAGGAAAGAGAATGTTGGTGATAATCATGGAAGAGAAGAGAGAGAGAGAGAGAGAGAGAGAGAGAGAGAGAGAGAGAGAGAGAGAGAGAGCAGATATTATCTCTAAGGGCAATTATTAAAAATTACTATTCACTGAAAACGACTTAAAGCTGAACGAATCGACTGATTTTGGACTATCAGTAAATTTGGACTGATAAAGCTTGGGCTTCAATTATTTTCGATCAAACTGATCAAATTGGTCAAAAAGATGACCGACGAGACATTTCTGAAATTCGTGAAATTTCAGAACCGATAGGGGCTCAATCGGTGCTGATTTGGCTCAATCACCATGGAAAAATAACTCGGAATGCCACCGAACAAATTTTCTAGCCTCGCTAAAATTACTAACACTCTCTAGCCATAGAGTCTAGGTCAAGCCGGGGGCAAAACGGTCACTTTCAATATTTTGCCTTTCTTCTCGGCACTCCGAAATTAATCAGCTAATTTTCGAGCCTTTTAAGGGGATGTCCAACATTTATATTCTAATCCCAAAATCCAACTTATTTCAACTTATAAACCTCCGAAATTCGGGATTTACATTTTGACTCAACGTATAATGTAGTCTCTGAATTTTCAATTTAATCAATATGATCTTTAACTTTAACTCCATGTACAATATGATCCCCGAACTTTTAGAACGTGTTTAACTTAATTATTGAACCATAAGGAGATGTTCAATGTAATCCTTCTATTCATTCAAGTTTCGGAAACTAAGTTGAATATTTTCCAAAAGTTTAATGATCATATGGGTTAAATTAAAAAAATTGGGACAATATTATATATCGGGTCAAAATTTATGGACCGTATTAGTCAAATTAAAAGTGCATTGACTACATTGCACCATAGATCAAAGCTCGAGACTATTGTGTCATTTTGCCTCTTTTTTTTTTTTAAGCTGGGCAAGCCTACTTGGGGTGAATGGGGTGAAAGGATTTATAACTAAATGTCCTCATTTAAGCTGGCTCGAGTTGATTTTCGAAATCTTTTGACTCGATCAGCCCTTGAACACCATGCGGTCATTTGGGACTGTAGCTGGTAATTTCGATCGGAACATTGGTAAAAGCGAGTCTTCATAGGGGGCAATGGTTATTACTTACAGACCCAAACTCGGAGGTCGAATCTAGGTGATCATCCCAATGGTTATGGCTTATTGACCCAAATGCCATAAAGATGTTGAAAACCATATCTCAAGATAGTTTAATGAAGTTAGTAGGCGTTAAAGGGCAATTTATTCTCTGAGTAGAAATCCCATCATTCCGTAAGCAACTAAAAGCCTTGGAAAGTCATAATCTTGTGTTTCCCTAACGGACCCGGACACTAGGGAGATGTTAGAAAACTATACCTCGAGATAGTTTAATGAAGTTAGTAGGCGTTAAAAGAGCAATTTATTCTCTCGAGTAGAAATCCATCATTCCATAAGCAATACTCGAAAGCCTTACAAAGTCACGATCTTGTGTTTCCCTAACAGTCGGGAAAAGGCTGATGAAAAATGCTCACATTGTAACGTGGGGAATTCAAAATGAAACTCAATTAGGGAAAGAAGGACACTCAAAATTGATCTGTCCAAATCACCGTAGATCAAACCTTTTGGCGGAAGGTCTTTTATCGCGGACCATATCCGGCAAGATGTCCGCATCTTGGGCTTCTCACATAAAGTGGATGGAGATGTATCAGAGCCCCTGTTGGGTTCCTCTTGACTCCTATTTTTGCTGTATCTACAGTGGAAGCCCATGCGCGCAAAGATATTCCCTCCCACGGCTCAGAAGAATCGACCATTTTCCGTGACCAAATCGAAAGATGACAACGAGAAAGTGACAAACAATCACCAGGTCTCATCTTGCAATAACGCTCAGCTCAGCTCAGCTGTCTGGGGACAAGGCCTGTGTCCCCACCGCACGAGGGGGCAAAAATCTTGCAAAAGATTCATTGAAGTTAGCAGTTGTCGATTCTTTCTGTCTCCAGCTTCCAGTCTCCCCCCGACTTTACCGGTAATAACCAGGCAGGTCGATTAAACGAAAACGACTTTGTAGTCTTTGCAAACTGAAGATAAGCTGCAATCCTCCAATCATTTTTCCCAATCGAGACTGAGGACCGATGGACGGGCGTCGTAAGATCGTAATGATCGATGAATATATGGCAACCCCGCCATTTAAAACCACTCGATTTTTGTCGAATTTGTAGGCACACTTCATTGAATCATGGAAAAATAGCAAAAATGGTCCCTAAACTTTGACCCAATGTGTAAAATAGTGTCTAAACTTTCAATTTGACCAATATGGTTTTTGAGCTTTAACTCGATATGTAATGTAATCTCTGAACTTTTAATATGATCAATATGGTCCCTGAACGTTTGGGGCATATTCAACTTAGTCCTTGGACTTGCACAAATGGAAGAACTATATTGAACATCTTTTATATTTCAAAGACTAAGTTGACCGTGTTTTAAAAGTTCAAGGATCATATTGATCAAATTAAAAGTTTAAGGACTACATCGCGCGTTGTGTCAAAGTTCATGGATTGTTTATAACATTATTCCTTGAATCATTGCGTAGTTGTGCGTGGCCCCCTCTTAAATTTTTTTTCTCTTTTTAATATATATATATATATATATATATATATATATATATATTTATTTGTGAACTCAGGCCCATCAAAAAGCTAAGGGGTCGTGTTCATGGGCTCGATGGTTGACTGGTCCTCGAAACAATAATGGTGTAAAAAAAGATGGGTGCTCGAAGTTGAACTTGGATGCACGGTGACCACGACATCCAACAAGGTCCAATATCCAACATCCAACTTGTGGTTGCCTCCCTCTTTTAAGTTTTTCCTTGTCTCGACTTCCCTACAATTGAGGGACCTATATTTCTTGTCATTGCCCACGATCCAATAACGACAACAACTTTATTGGACAAAGTCCCAAGGTACTTCTTCCATAATCAAATATACAATTGTCGATACACTAATCGTTTTCGTTCAACGTGTGATTAGTGCTTTAGAAATCGAAATTTTTATTTGCTAAGTGGGTTTAGTGAGTGCTCTTAAGAAGAAAAACTCATTGACAAGACGTGGGGATAACAATTCAAGAATTGGAACTTGGGATGATAAGAGCATGCTCATGAAAGGACATGCACACGAGCATTAGCCCTAATTCTTCCCACCCAATTTTGGCTCCACCACCCACGCCCCACTCTGCTTTTTTTTTACCCTCCTTTTTTGCATTTGTCCCCTTCTTTGATTTCAAGCCTGCACAAGTAGACAAGGGAAAAAAAGCATGCCCCTCCTCCTTTTTCTTATTGATTGGAAACACCGAATTGGATTGATCTACGTCGATCAATTCTATTCATGATCGGGATGTGGACACGCGTCTTGTGTAATATCTTCTTTAGTCGAGTTCTTGAGTTCCGATCATCTAAATCTGATAATAATGAATGGACCGACATATCTTATTTATTCTTTGTGAACGAGCAATGTATAAAGCGAATCTTCCTTGATTTCAGCGGCACTAGTGCGTAGCAATCGAAAGGACCCTCTTTTTATTTCGTGTTAATTTTCATTTTCCGACCAATTGGACCTCGCCATACTTCAAATATAGCATCACTTTAAGAAATTAGGTAGAGAATACAATTAAACCATTAGAGAACGATGCCGCATGTATTTTATGTCTTGAAAGTGCTTGGCTACGGACAAGTTAGCACTGGGGCTCTTTGGACTTTGTTGAGAAGACAGGCCCGAGGCGACAGGCCATGCGATTTAAGAAAGTGGTTCGCCAAGTTTTTGGGCTTTTAATTCATTGGACCACTCATCAATCCATTAACCTATTTGGGCTGCTTTTCTTATTTTGAAAACACAAGTCCTGATTCGTGTTGAACACCGAAAAAATAGACCAAAAAAAGAGAGAGAGAGAGAGACAAGTGCGATTGTATGTAATTAGGGATTGCATAGCCGAGGGAAGATTCTCAGTTTTGACTTGGGTTGGGCAGAGATGCTAACGGAACCAACTTGTTGCTACAAGATAAGCGGTCCAAGTGAAATTTCTAAACTCAGTAAATATTGGTCCAAAAATATCGAGACGCTTCGATATCCCTCGTCATCTGGAATCGACTACATTAACGAAAGGCGAGGAGGTTGTAATTGGAACCAGAGACTACATCCGCTTCATCTTGATTTTGGCGCGTTAAATGTGAGTATAGGTTGAGATGTAATTTGAGATTTTATTGAATTTTCAGTGCTCCATCATTGCTCTAACTCAGAGATGCTTGGGCTTTGACATGTACAGCCTCGGTTCGACTTGACTTACGTAAGGCTTCTGTCTATGTGTTCTTTTCCTTTTGCGAGATGACATGTCTAAATCTAATGTCCAATTTGTCCTTGCTCTCTGCGTCAGCTATATGCTGCAGTTTGCAGAGTCTAGTGCCCAGAATCCATAGCTTTAGCCTATCATAAAGCTCGTTGTATGGTTTGGATCTTCGCAGCATATCGACACGTTTATCATGCCTAGGCCAGTCTCATGGACAGGAAGTCTTCAAGGCCCGACAAACCATGCAAAACAGCCTAGATGACTGGGCAAGCTTTGAAGCTCATTAGGGTCTAGGGTTTCATACGTAAACATTCTCAACAGTGTTATGCGAAATGCATAATTGTATTTTAGAGATTCTTGCATTTGACTCAGTTAAATGGTAAATAGGTAGATAATATATCCGCAATTAGATCAACGGGTAAACGATGTAGAGGGACTGAAGTATAAATAGATGCCTCATTTCCTTCATTTGGATCATCCCACAATTCCAACAAAGATGCGCAGTAGAAGCATTCTCTCCTGATACACTCCTCTTTCCCTCTATGATCCGATGGTCAAGTAAGCGAGTGAGCGATAGTTCGAGGGGAAGGCTAAGCTTAGCTAATTTACTCTAGTAAGGGGTGAACGAGTCAAATGAAGCCTAAGTGCTGGACGGCAGCGATCTCAAGTGCCGGCCCCTCAACACAAGCATCTTCCTTTTTTTTTTTTTCCTTGTCACAGAGCGAGCCAAAGTCCACACTTCATTTTCGCATTTTAAACGAAGGAAAACCCCTTTTGAGAGTTTGGAATCATTACGAGAACCCAGGCTCAGATCATATCTACTCAAGACAAGGTCCACTGTGGCTATATAAAAAAAAAACAACAATCCAAGCTCCACTTCGTTTCCGAATGCAGACAGAGAGACAGAGAGGTAGATTGGTCCACGAGGTGAATGAAGTAGGCGAGGGTACCATGAAATCAATTCAGCTAATTCAATTTTTCTTTTGTAACTTATTTATTGCCTGAACCTAAGCCGTCAGCTGTTCTGGAATCCATTTCACTGGTCACGTACGTCAAAAACTATCATAAATTCATGGGCCATGGCGATTGCAAAACCCTAGCTACTCCTCTTGGTTTTCACATCTGACAGCACTCGAATTTTGCTTTCATTTTCCGTGCATGCTTGAAAATGGCGGGGACGAAAATTTTAACAAAAATCACACGGATGGTTCCCGAATCTTGATCCGGTATGTAATGTGATCTCTAAATTTTGAATTTATTCAATGTGGTCCCTTAGCTTTTGGTTCATATTCAATTTAATCCATAAACTAAATAATCTATAAATATGAATGAATCTAAAGATATAGTAAATTCATCTTGGAAGTAGTTGTGTTGAACAAATGAAAAGTACAAAGACCACATTGCATATCAGGTTAAAGTTCATGAGCTGCATCGAAAAAATTAAAATTCAAGGACCACATTATACACTGGGCCAAAGTTCAAAGAAATTTTAAGTAATTTATCACTTAGACTAAGGACGATTAAAAAAGAGGTTTCTTGAACTGTATATGTATATATAGGTAGAAGAAGGAAGAGGGCAACATCAAAAGGCGTTCTTTTTAGCAAAATTAGTAAGTGGGTTTGTTAAGGAGTGCCACGTAAATTAAAATGGAACAATTTATTAACGAAACTTAGCCATATTTGGGACTGTTCCCGTGTTGTTTGAAATTGGTACTTTAAAATTTAAACTATTCCAAACTAAGCATACTTGACGAGGGTTCCAAAGGTACTCCTTAATAGAATCGAATCAATAATAAGTTTTTGTTCTTTTTGGTACGGGAGGAAGTGTTTGTCGTGTAGTGAAAGCGAAGGGAACCAATCCCAATATATACGCAACGGAAATACTCGAAAATAATAAACCCTAGAATTATCTTGAATCATTGATCGGAGAAATGTATTATGTAGAACAAACATACCGCGATAGCCATAAACTAAGAGCCCCTTGAGCAAACGAGAAAGAACTCGGATCCGACAATCGCTTATTTTTCAAAAGAATTTTACAAAGTATTTTTGGTTATAATGAACGTCGTACGTTCTTTCTAAAGAGAGAATAATAATCTTCTATTTTGTGCAGTGGGAATCAAATCTCCATAATTGCGATCAAATAGGACTTGCCTACTTTAGTTTGTATATATATGGTAACCGATACCATACAAAAATCAATCTTTATTTTTTTGGCCATTAATGGGGGGCAATTATTTCCAACCGAAAGCAACAACCTCAATCAAGTAAACGATTCATGGCCTTCACAAAGAAATTGCAAAGAAGATGAAGGAGGAGAAGGAGGGGGCAGCAAAAGGACAAAAAAAAATTATCCATAAAATCAATAAATGTGAAACCAATGCAAAATCATGAGACACAAAACTTATGTTGGTCCCCAATTACACGAAAAATCAAACAAAAATAAAATAAAATAATAATTCACTAGGGCCCCAAGTTTTGAGGTCCAAGGAATTTCCCGATTTTGATGACAAGCGTGGGCATCCCCTGAATAAATAAGGCCACTTTTGGTTCTTCGTACTTAAATCGTAGCCATAAATGCAATTCACAACAAAATGTGTTGTTGGTGGACCTAAATCAACCGCATCCTTGCCCTCTCAATCCAACCTTGCTTTTGTTTGACCCAAAAAAAAAAAAATCTAACCTTGATTTGAGCTCCTTTGCTATGGTTAGCTACCCTCGAGAACAATTAACTCGTTATCGTGAAGTTTGTGAGAAGATGAAGTCACCGAACTGTACATTCTTGAAACTTTCATAACACTCGAGTATTGATACGTGAATTCATATAGGTTTTTAGTTCTTCATAATTCTGACTAGAAACGCGAGCAAACATGCCCTAAACTTCTCTTCTATATATATATATATGCGAATAACTTCTTTAGCAATGGTGGCCAAACGTGTATCGAGTTGAAACTTCCATGTTATCTTCCTACGGGATAGTTATCTTGAGCATCATGAATGGTTTCCTCATCCACAGTTGTGGCTCAATGATAAGAGGTTTACTCGTCTTTCACGAGGTTAAGAAGTTTGATTCGGACCGTGCACTTATCTCTTCTAACCAATTGGTGCTTTTAAAGCATATTTGATATCTCGTGTGATGAAAGTTTTCTT
>JAGVVM010007072.1:0-18924 GCA_019149425.1 Psidium friedrichsthalianum
AATCCATTCAAGAGCAGACAGACACAAATTATCTCTCAAAGAGACAAGATCCTTGACCTTAGTATTATGTATCGGAACTTGTTACTACAAACCCTAGAGTCTCCATAAGGATGGGAAGAAATGACCGAAACAAGAGAACCCATAGGGCAGTTTAGGTCAAGCTGAGCAGAAGAAAAGCCCATGTACATCCATCTGTAGCTTCTCTACGGGCATGTGTATGTCCGTAGACAGTGATTGGTGCAGCTACAGATCTATCAACAACAAAAAGCGATAAAAATAAAAGTCGGACCAAGACGCTTGATTCCCCAAAGAGAGAGAGAGAGAGCAGAGAGATGAAGCAGCACTTCTTGACGCCCCTTCCTCTTCAGCGAGTGCTTAAGAACTTTTGACCACACTTTTTCCGTTCCTTCATTGACCCCTCTCTCCTTTGTCGCCAGCGGTAATGATGGTGGTGATGATTCTGCGGAAGACTGTGTGGCTGTGGGTCGCGAACGATATAACAAGCTGCAAGACAGCAATCATGATGGGGATGGAGGAGGAGGAGGAGGAGGAGGGTAAGGCGGAGACATGATGATGTTTCGGCGTTGAAAGATAGGGAAAAGCAAGAAAATACGTTCAAGTTTGTCTGTGCCTCTCTCTCTGTGATCTAAAGATCACAGAGAGAGAGCCACAGATTCACTCTCGCGGAGCCAAGGGCCAGCTTACCTTTATAGATGATTTTTGGGGTTCTGCACCGCAAAAAGTCTCTGCAGTATTTCCTCCGTTTGAACTTTTATGCAAGAGATGCAGTGTGAATTGTCGGATGACAAATAATCCTTACCGTTCAAAATTTTTTACTGCTTTGTTTAGAAAGAAAGGGGACATGTTTTTAGCCGATAGATTACTAAAGGGGTGTGTCAGCGTAGAAAAAAAATTGGCAAAAAAAGTTGCCGATTATCTGATTTTTGGATAACTTATGAGTAATTTACCAAATCTATTACGGAAATACTAACTCTTTATTACAAGTTATAAAATTATCGACTTTTGATTACATTACCAACTACATTTTCGACTCTAATTAAGCTACTCACTAATCTTTATTTATTTTTTTTCAAATTTCGGTTTTTGTTATCTTTTACCAACTTGTATTTGTCTCTCATTCAAGTGTCATAAATTTAACTTCTTATATGAATTTACCAATATTTACTTGCGTTGGCAAACCGGCTTTTCTCTTTTTAGGTTATCAAACAACTTTTCATAAAACACCTTAAATTTATTAACTATTATGTGAAATTACCAACCTTTATTTCCAATCAAGTAACCCAATAGAAAAGTTGGCGAATTTAATAAAATCAAATAAAAAATAGGTAATTATCTCAGGGTGTGGTACCAATAAATAGCTGACAACTTAATTGGAAGAATAAACATTATATCACCTTAAATTAAATGTAGGAATTTCATATGAGAGCTGGTAAATTTAAGCCGTAATTAAGAAAGATAAAGAAAATTGATCAAAGATAAGAAGAGGGAGTAATCAAAAGAAAATTAAACTTTGCAAGTAACTTAAACGGGAATTGATATTGCAAAACTAGTAGGTAGTTAACCAGAGAAAATGTGGTGAGCCATTCTAATGGAGGTTGATAATTTGTGAAAAACTTGATAAGTTTAATGCATTACTAAGAAGTGCAAATAAAAATTTTGTGAAAGGTACGAAAAATTGGCAATTTTAAGAAAATCAAACAAATGCCGACAAGTAACTCATATGACAGTTGATAATCCAATACTATGCGGTGTAAATGCAAAGGGTTACTAAACAAGGAAAATGAAAAAATCATAAGAAAGAAGAGTATGGTAAATAAAAAATGTAAATGTCGATAAATAACTCAATTTCGAGTTGGTAATCCAAAATAAGTTGGTAATTTAATTTGACAAAAGTTGGTAGGTCACTCAAATTTAGAGTTCTAATTTCTTGCAAGAGTTAGCAAATTCAAAGTGTTGGTAAGTTATGCAAATAAAAGTTGGTAAACTAGTATAGAAATTACTAATTTGCAAAACTGTTGAAAAATTAGTAATTACATAAAGGTGCTGTAAAACTTCTTACAAGTTACTTGAAAATAAAGTCATCAGTAATATTTTTACCAACATTTTTTTGGCACTTATAAAAACAATTCTATGAAAAAAAAAATCCATACTTCTGTGAAAAAAGATAAATAGAATTATGCGACTTGGTAGGAGCATATAGGCTATCTATAGAACCCTAAGTTAACCTCTCTCCCTCTCTCTCCCTCCAATATCTTCATTAGATTGGCTCTTCCGGCCGCCTTAGTTGTTCGCCAATACGCTCGCCATCACCATCATTGCCACTGTCTCCAACATCATCGTCATTTCACGAGAAAGTATTAGGTGGGTCGGGGCTAACATGTGTCTGTGTGCCCTGGCCAATCACGAGAGGACAGGTCCTCTCGTGAGAGAGAGAGAGGGGGGGGGGGGGGGGGGGGGGACAAGTGTCCTCTTGTGATTAGTCGAGGCGCATAGACATACGTTGGTCCCGGCCTACCCATTGTTTTTTTTTCTCATTTCATGGTCTCGCTCTTAGTTATGTATGTCAACCCCTCGATCTCTCTCTCCACCATCATCATGGTTGATCGTAGTTTCAGACCTCGCTTTTGGATCTATACATCTATTATCACCACCATCAATCGAGGTTTGGCTTCTCACCATTAATTAGGGTCTAGGATAACGGAGTCGAGCTTAATTCATCTGACGAGGAGCTCAACTCGATCCAGTTGAACTAGGTAGGCTGTCTACGATCCTACAATGGTGGTGCTCGAAATGGAGCCGATGGCGGCAGTCGGATGGCTTGCCATAGAGAGGCGCGCTAAGTTTAGCAGGGAGGAGAGAGAGGTTCAGGAAATTATTGAGATGATAAATAGAAAGTACTCGTATGCGTACTAGTTTATGTCCATGACATTGGCAGCACATTTAAAGGCTGTTGTTCGTGTGCTTTTGACATCGTCACGTGACAACTATAATGTCTCTCCACAGTGGCTTCAGTGGACTGCCTGTGCTTCCGTGTCACCTGAGTTGTCCTCAACTCTTGCCATTGTAACCACCGTCTCCAGTTTCGCAGTCCCTCTTTCAAATCTGTACGGCAACAAAGTGGTAATCAGGATTAGAGGACTCGGATAAAGAGCGGCTTCTGGCGGGCTTTAAAAATGACCAAGGGCGCATGAATGAGCTGAATTACCGACGAACAAGCGGAGAGCGTGCCTCTAATATACGTGTGAAAACTAGAATTAATTCAAAGAGACATCTTTTGATGTAATGGCAAGTTTTGCTTTGGAACTTCAAAGTTTAGCGTATTAGAGCATTACAAAGATGGGTAACCTCTTGAGAAAGTGCCTCCTTATACTGCTAAAGGACAAGATCGGGGAGGCTTGGTGACGAACTTAAGCGGACTATATCTTGAGTCAGTTGATTCAGAAATGTCACACCTGTGTCAACCTCAACATGTTTCTTTATCACCGCCACAGCCGATCACATATTAAAACACTGTCAAGTGGCCCGCTTCGACAAAGCTGAGCTCCTTCGCATGGCCAAGAGCCGGAGCTCGTTGGAGGAGCTCGACTCCATTCGATTGAACAAGATAGGGCGTACCCTGCGACGATGATGCTTGAAAACGGAGTCTATGGCGGCATCTGGATGGATGTGTCATGCCGAGATGACACAAAGTCCCAGTAGGGAGGAGAGAAGATTTAAGAAATTATCTCGGGTCATCGATGTGATCCATGAAAATCTAGTTTACCCTAGTCTTAAATTCTTGAATCTGGCACAACGCGAAACTGAATTTTTCTGGGACAATTTCTTCAAATGTTCATAGCAAATTGCCTCCAAAAAGCAGAACTAGTCTGCTGTTAAAAGTTGAAATAGGCTGTCCCCTTCACGATCTATGATGTCACTTGAACCAACGACAGCCGCCACATGGTCCATGTGGGAGAAGCAGCAGAACCAAATATAGATGCCTATAAAGTCTTGGGCACTTAATCAAGCCGCTAATCAAGGAGTCTTTCCTCTCCTGCTGATGATTTTTTCCATGGACAGTTTTGACAATACGCTTGGATCAAGTTGAATTTTTGTCTTCCCCGGGAAATTCTCTCTTAAAGAGGCTTGATCACATCCGGCGAATTTTCTTCCTTACTGATACAGCACTGTCAAATCACGAGCTGCAGCACAAATCTTAAAAGAGAATAATGCGATCTAATCACTCCTCAATCGCACACTAATAAGTGTACTATCTCACCATACATAATGTCTATTGCACGAGATTTTCGTACATATTCCAACGGAGGATCGCGTGATTGAATTCCCACAATAAGATCAAAGTATCAGATTCAGTTCGGTCGTTCGGTTTGTTGTCGACAGTGAAACAAATTGAACAGAACTCAAAATACACTGTGGCAAACCTGAACAGAAGTTCCCACTTGAATCAACAAGGAATTTTCAGTTCTCTTTTGATCAAAGTCGAATCAGTCTTCCAGGAGTTTCAGTTTCCACAATTGAAATAGCCACACTTGCAGAAACCAGAGAAAGTGATCGAGAGGAATCAGAGCGAGAAACTAAGGCTTCGAAAGAGACGAAATGACATCAAGCTTCACCATGCAGGAGCAAGCTTATGAATAGCTCAACTCTGAAACAAGCGAAACCAGACATGGTCGTTGCAAGAATCCTCTCCAGTCTTTATGCCTTATTATTCAAGGTAACATGCGTATTTATTTTCAATATAAAGGACTAATGGCAAAATATTTTGCAAGACAAACAATTGATCAATAATTTATTTCATTGACAATAGTATGAAACAGCAAGTTGCGTGTACAAGAAGGCATTTGATGTTCACCTTACTTTACAGTAAATTATGCTTTACATTTTATTACCTCCGATGCAGACATGAGGTGTCACCCGATGAAATTGAACTTGTTCCTGCGCATCGAGGAATATGAGTTAATGGTGGGAGAAAAAAAATCAACTGTAAAACATCAATTGGGGAGACTGATCAGTTAAATTCATCCAAAGCCCTTTCCTTCCCTCTTCACGCTAGTCATTTCGGAAACAGGAAAGACAGTAAAGGGAAGACAGGAAGTTTTGGTCTTAATAACATTACGCCGCCACTTGGCCAAACCCTTGCCTTATGGCTGAAACTTGATAATTATAATGTTGAAGTGAGCTCAAACCCTTGAGACTGACAAAGCATGGCATGATTACGCTAGAACTTACATCTTTGGGTGCAGATACTGCTCCAAAGTCAGAGGTTTAGGACCACCGAACCAATCAATCAAAAATATATTCTTGATTTCTAATTTGTAGATCTGGAACTTGTGACCCTTTGGCCAGTCTGTCAGCCACCACCAACGAAGTTCAACATCACAGGATAATATTGTTAGAAACAGATCGTCAAAGTTCCTCGGATGTATATAATTCATCAAAACCAAGAGCCAAATAGCCACTAGAAAAATACGAGTTTCTCTAGTTACCCTTCATCTCTGCATGCTTTGAGAACAAGGCAGACTTAGCATATTCTGCTTCTTCACACCCCGGGTCGACTAGCTTCAGCTGAAAAACATAAACGAAAATTCCCACCAATTAGCTGACAATCTTGCTTGCCAGTATATGTAGGAAATCTAAACAGCTCTACTCAAACAGAATTCATGAAAGGTACAAACAGACTAGCCATTAGACTAGACTACAAATGTTCCTCTTGCGCAAGCAGGTTCTCAAGCTATCCAGCTACAGGTCCAACAACGTTGTACTTGCTAGCCATAATTCAAGTCTCTCTCAAATAACACTCGTTGGCAAGAACAATAATGTAAAAGATTCCTGAATGCACTTTTATGGCCAACATATATATTTCTACATAGGCCATTATATTCCTAACAGATGGTAGTTAGCGAATAAAGCAAATAAAAGATAACTTCGCCGAAGGACACACAAAAGCCATATGGTGTAAATCAGTGACGATGGAATAAGTTAGAAACAGGACTCAGCATCTTGACGGTTGGCCAATTGAGGACTTAGAGGTTTTATTCGGAGCGATTTTAACGTTTTAAAAAAGCCCCAATCAAATCTTGAGCTCCTCTTTGGCAGATTCCAACTGTTGGAAATCCGACGTGGCCTCAGCAAGGCCCATTTGGTCATATTTCACGTGTCATTTCTGATGCCAAATGGCGAGCTTGAGGCCTGCTAATGGCTGCTTTAAAAGCTAAAAACACTAAACTAAAACCTTAAGCGACCAGGTGCCAAAAAACCTTCTTAAGTCCTTTCTCTGCACCTATCTCATCTAATATGTCACCACTTAGCTGAAGGAAAAAAAAAATTCACATAATTCATAAACTGGATCACAGCATCAACTAAAGCAAAAGTAACACACCTTTCCAGTTAGCGTGATCTTCGCACAAGTGGGATTCTCAGGGTCTATCTTCCCACAGGTCCCAATAGGGTACTCACTAACAGTAAACGAAGCCCTCTCGTCTTTCATTGCATTTTTTGCAGTTGGATCGAGAGTTGTCAAGTAAAAGTAAGGGATGCCCCTTCCTTCGTTAGGTAGCCCATCACTGAATGAAACCACATTCCTGAGCAACAGAGGCATGAATAAGTAGAATGACTAAAAAGAATTCTCATCAACCGTGGCATGAACAAGCAAAATTGCAAGATTGTAATCTGGATTGACAAATAGTACCCGAATGGTGCTCCCCCCAAATCCCTGGAGATGGTGCTGCGGAATCAAAACAGTAAATTAGCTTCAATTAACAGCAACAGAACACAGACAACTAAAATCATAGATGACCACCGCCCGGTATGCCAATCAATCAACAGAGCAATCATGAATCAACTATTTGCAACATCACAATGGATCAAACTCGGCCAATCCAATACTTTCTTGCGCTGCGCCCCAGCATTTCGATGAAGTCACTAATTCCAGCTCTTTATTATGCTCTCGAAATCCGAAATTTCAAAGTAAAAGAAAGAACTTGCTATCAAATTCACATGGTGCCGACAGACCCTCCTCTCTAACGGGAGACACGGATTAAAAATTAGACAGCTGAAACCTTATGCAGTTACACGTATAAGAACGATGAATTCATTCATATAGATCACTTTTTTTCTGGCTTAATCACGAGCTCATACATCAGAAGATTGGGAAAACTATTTCTGCGGATTCACCAAAAAGAGCAACACTTGATTCTACCAAGACGAAACGATGAAAAGACGACAAAAAGGGGGAACAGGGCAAGAGCGAGAAGCAGATGCTTTACTTCAGGACGCCCCATGAGTTCTGAGAGACGAGCCATCGGGCGGTAGCGGCGGCGTCCTCCGGGTCGGGTTTCAAGACGGAGAGCGCTCGGCCCTGTTCGGACAGTTGAAACCCCGCAACGAAGAACAAGATCGAGCATAGGACGCGAGACCAGCCTTTGACTTCCATGCTCCTTCCTCCTCCAAACAAACGCCGAGCTGGATAGATTGATATATGTTCCTACGGAAAGCAAAATGATTTAACTTGCACGAAACATTTACATATATTTTAAGGAAGACATTTCATACAACGTATATATATATCGAAATGCATATATATATATATATATATATATATATATATAAAATGGATGTAAAGTAGTGAATAAATTACTTACTAGAAAAAGGAAAGGATAATAATTCGAGCCCTCTTGAGCGAAGATTAAACACTGCATTGTTATAAGACCTCGGGTATGTCCTGTGAGTGCTAAAAAAAAAGATTAAGTAAGTTTTATTGAAATAATCTATCAAATATGCATATCGGTCATATTATGCAAAACGCACGTTAAAGAAATTACTTTTGTGGAATGTTGATGGGTCATGGTGTCCATAAAGAATAAATTTTGCGCATTAATCATAAAGGTTAAGTTACTGTATATTACGATTATTTATATAAAAACTATAAGAAAAATATAAATAGCAATGTCCCATTAACATCGAAAATCAAGTATTTAATTGAAAAATTACCTATGGGTCAGAAGTTCCGTCTTCGAAAAAGTGCCGAGCAAGGGCATTTTCAATGGTTAAAGAGATTCTCGACATAAACCGTATTAATCAATTTGGAAAAAAAAAAATTCATCGACTTGAGCGCTTTTACTTCTTTACATAATTGAAACCAATACCGTCGCATATTCCTGTCAGCGGAAAAAAAATTAAAAGTTAAAAGGAAATTTAATTAATAGAAAAAATCAATAAAAGGTATGAAAAATGCCATTGTTCGAATGCCAAATCAAATCAATCCATCAATACTTGTGTAAATGCAATCATGCGAGTAATGATCTTCACGGAAAAGCCCGGTTCGCCTGATTTTGGTTGGTATTGGGCTACCTTATGTTAATATTACGAAAAATCCTAAATTTGTATATTTATAAAAAAATTTGCTTTAAATTATTTTTTTGATATAAAAATTCAAAACTAGTATACTTATGAAAAATTTACCTCAAAATATTTATTGATCATCAAAATCCTAAACTAGTATAACTGTGATAAATTTACCCATGAATTTTTTTACCACAATATTTTAGATATACATATACATTCACCAATTTTATTTTTCATAAATTTAGTTAATACCATGAAAAATCTCAAATTGATAACCTGTAGCTAACATAGAGTTATACACTCAACAATCGTCGGTATTAGACTCGATAATTTGATGATAAAATTTAACGAAAACTATGAATTTTAAACTTTCACAGCTATACTAGTTTGGGGTAAATTTAATAATTATATCAATTTGGGATTTTTGGTGATAAAAAAATAATTTAGGGTAAATTTATCATAAATGTTCTAATTTGGAATTTTTGGTGGTATTAACCTAATGTATAATGTGTGCGCGCAAGTTTGGACAATACATTTGGTGCAATATTCGGGCTTTACTCTGCTCCGGTCCTCTCAATGTTGATTTCTGCCAAATGAGCTGAGAGAAATTCACAGAAGGAGTCGGGTCATCGGATGCTCCGGCCGATAATTGACCGGCCGGTAATTGGATGCGGTTCAAAAAACGGCGCAAGCAGCAGAAAACGCAACCATAACACACACCAAACCCGAGAAGATTCTAACAGGCACCAAACTTCGATCCAGTGCGAGCGCGACATCTCTCACCTCCTTTGACCTTCGATCCAGTGCGAGCGCGACCATCTCTCTGGAGAATCCGCCGTCCTCCTCCTCCTCTTCTATCCCTGCGAAGTGAAACCGAATCTCAATCTCGTGAGGCGAGCGCACGCAGAGAGCTACTCCAAGGACCATGGGCCTCTTCGCGCTCGCCGTGGCCGGCGGCGGATTCATCTCCATCGGTGCGCTCGAAGCTCTCGCAGCGTCGGGTTCGCTGGCGGGCCGGACGGGCAACCCTAGCCCTCCCTTGCCTCTCGGCCCAATCGCCTCACCTACGCCGCGATCGCCGCCCCGATCGTTCGAAGATAGGAACGTCCTTGATCTCTCTCGTTGCGGTCTCGTTCTGTCCTTCCTGTTCGTAGTCGACTCCCTGATCTCGCTCGCGGACGCGGCCGGAGCGCGCGACCGTGTCGGCTCGGCTCTCCAGTTGCAACTCGGCGGTGCTGCTGTTCAATTTGGTTGCTCGTTTCCTTTGAGCTCTTCGTTGGTCGATGTGATTGCTCTGTTCGCTTTTGTGGAGGAATTCTTGGTGTATTACCTCCAGAGGAAGGACACGAGTGGGATTGAGAACAGGTACTTCGATCTCATGCTCGTGCCCATCGCGATATGCACGTTCTCTACGGTTCTGGGGTTGAAATCCCCGCAATCGGCGTCCCCAAGATTGGCGCGAGCCGTGGGTTTGGTGCTCCAGGGAACGTGGTTTTTGCAAATGGGATTTTCTTTTTACACTGGCTTGGTTGCTCATGGGTGTTGGTTGCATGGGAAGAGTAGAGGGAATTACACGGTTAAGTGCAAGGGGCATCCTGAGTATCATAGGGCCAGAGCGATCGCAACGCTTCAGTTTAATTGCCATCTTGCTCTGCTTGTGACCGTAGCGGTCGGGGTTTATTCCCTGATCGCGCAGAAGAATGGGATCCAAGGGGATTTTGCAAAGTACAGGCCCTTAGGGGTAGAAGTTGAGAGCTTGGGCAATCATGCCCAGTTTACTCTGGACTCTGATGAAGATGTGGATGACGGGATCAGGGAAGAGGAGAATGCGGGGAAGCCAAAGGGTGCTGTGATAGAGTTGAGTGCCAATGGATATGGTTCCCACCATTGAGGGAGAGAGAATGAAGCTTCTTGTTTGAGAAGGCTGACTTCGTGTGATCAATTTTTACAAGTGCTTAGAGAAGATGAACCTGATTCTTACTGTCCAAAGTGAACTGAGGTAGCTTTGATGTTGGTTTTCGGTTCTGTGCAAAAATTTTCAGTTGCCATAGTTTCCTGCTACAATAGTCAAGCTAATTCTTTCATGTTTGTGATATGTATCGAACTTCTGTCTCTGTTTGGATCAGGTCAGAAACCCTCTGCTGAAATGGGGGAAGCATATAATGAAATTCAAACTTTTGGAGTGTGGTTCCCATTGACTCGATCACCATTGTCATCCAGTTTGAGTTGCTTTTCTTTGTTTGAGGTTCTTCTGATCAAATAGATGGGAGAACTATATTTTCGATTGCCGGAGGAGACGAGCATGGGAAAGTGTGGTCAACTATCCAGGAAAGAGCCAAATTCTTTCTGATGATAGCAAGATGCACCAAAATTGGTTCAGTATGCATGGGCTAGCTGCTGCAGTTAGCTTCTCAACTTATGGAAAGCTTGCCCATGAATGCCTAAGCTTGACCTGATGCACACCATTAACTCGCCTTATTGCCAGCATTTGCATCCCCTTAGGTTGGAGAAGCAAAACTGACCAATGCCTTTGTCATCCCGTCTTCTTTTGTTGTCAAGTTTGCTGAGAGGTTATGACTTACCTTAATGTCCTTAGAAGACGCAGTTTTGATTGCAGTTTACCATACTTGATTTGTCTGTGTTCTGCGTAAACACCTGGTGGCATTGATCCCTCGATAGCAATTAGAGCTTCTTCATTCCTCTGTCTCTACTGGCAGCTGGTGATAGATTACAAAGCTAAGATATGCTCAGGTATACTGTAGCGATCTTGCTGGGACAAATTCATAAGCTGGATTCAGTCATGATTTGAGTCACTTGAAGTTACAGCAATGAATCAGAGTGAGATACTTGATTGGGCATTAGTTGCATCGTTTTGTTTTTTACAAGTTTCCTTAAAATAAGTAAAAGCACGAGGTGATTTTGAAATTACCCGTTAGTCTGGCCTTTCTTACCTCTGGAAACAATTGCATAACTTTATTGAGGATCCATATTTTGCTCACTGCGACCTTGAATTTTAGGCTCCGATTGTTTCTTGAAATTTTTTTTTTAAAAGCCATTTTTTCAGAAAATGGTAATATTTTTCGGTTTTTGGTTGAAATTTGAAAAAAGAACCAGAAAATATTTTATTTGATTTTCCTAAATCCAAATACATTATTTGGCGCTAGTGACTTGCGCACAGCCATTCGGGGAACTCGGCATGGGCACCGAGATCTTGGGTTCAACCTTGATGGACATTTGCCCTAGCACCATGGACCCTTACCCTAGCATCGGGGACCCGACCAAAGCAACTTGGGTCCTGAGCAAGAGTGCACGTACCTATGCAAGACTTCTTGATGCCACGGCCCAGGTCCACAGAGGTCGGTACGAGGCCTCAATGCTCATGCTTGAATCCTTGGCACCTAGGCTGGGGTCCACAAAAGTCAAGCGTAGGAAAGAGTCCACAAAGGCCAAGGGCGAAAACCCAATGACCGAGGTCCTCGGCACTCAGGCTCAAGTCCCCGACACTTGAGTTCTAGTCCATCAAGGCTGGTTTGCAGACATCGGTGCCCGTGCTTAAGTTCTCGACAATCAGGCCTGGGTCCTTGATGATCAGGCTCAGGTCCATGGCGGTAGAGTGCGAGACCCCTGGTTGTTGGGAACCAAGTCTAGGACCTTTGGTCGTCGGGAATGAGCATAAGCTAGGCATCAATGGATAGGCACTTTGCATAAGGGACTCGAGCACAATCATGGATCGAGCACAAATATTGAGGTCTCGGCCTTGAACTCGGTGGACTCAAATTAGGGCGTGGGGGATCCATAAGCACTAGTTTCCGTGCCAAGCCTTGATGGACGTGGGCTCGGCTTTGGCACGGGGGCAAGGGCATTGGGGTCTGGGGTCCATCGACACGCAACCTCTATGGACTCAAGCCCGGGCATAGGCACAGAGGTCCCAGGGTCGCAAGTTGTCAAGCTAAGCCTCGAGCACGGCACTGGGGTCTTGGACATGGGCACTAGAGATCCAAGCACTGCCTTCATGGACCCAGGCCTGGGTGTAGAGACTCGGGTATTAGCATCGAGGTCATGGGCCCGGCTTTAATGAACCTGAACCCGAACCCAAACCCAAACCCGGGTGGCAAGGACCCGGCAATGAGAAAAGTTTCTGGTCCAACCACCGATATCTAGTTATTTTTTGGAAAATGATTTTCGATTTTTTAAACAGAAAATCATTTTTGGGGTGTGAAGAGTGTTGCTGCTGCTTTTTAACATGGGGTTGGGTATTCATGCGATTCTATTCTTCCTCCTCATCGAGCACAAGCATTGATCGGATCGATTTGTAACTTCCTATGTAAGGCGAGGTTTTAAAGGGTGAAAATTAAATTTTCACCCTTTAAAACCTCGCCTTACATAGGAAGTTACAAATCGATCCGATCAATGCTTGTGCTCGATGAGGAGGAAGAATAGAATCGCATGAATACCCAACCCCATGTTAAAAAGCAGCAGCAACACTCTTCACACCCCAAAAATGATTTTCTGTTTAAAAAATCGAAAATCATTTTCCAAAAATAACTAGATATCGGTGGTTGGACCAGAAACTTTTCTCATTGCCGGGTCCTTGCCACCCGGGTTTGGGTTTGGGTTCGGGTTCAGGTTCATTAAAGCCGGGCCCATGACCTCGATGCTAATACCCGAGTCTCTACACCCAGGCCTGGGTCCATGAAGGCAGTGCTTGGATCTCTAGTGCCCATGTCCAAGACCCCAGTGCCGTGCTCGAGGCTTAGCTTGACAACTTGCGACCCTGGGACCTCTGTGCCTATGCCCGGCTTGAGTCCATAGAGGTTGCGTGTCGATGGACCCCAGACCCCAATGCCCTTGCCCCCGTGCCAAAGCCGAGCCCACGTCCATCAAGGCTTGGCACGGAAACTAGTGCTTATGGATCCCCCACGCCCTAATTTGAGTCCACCGAGTTCAAGGCCGAGACCTCAATATTTGTGCTCGATCCATGATTGTGCTCGAGTCCCTTATGCAAAGTGCCTATCCATTGATGCCTAGCTTATGCTCATTCCCGACGACCAAAGGTCCTAGACTTGGTTCCCAACAACCAGGGGTCTCGCACTCTACCGCCATGGACCTGAGCCTGATCATCAAGGACCCAGGCCTGATTGTCGAGAACTTAAGCACGGGCACCGATGTCTGCAAACCAGCCTTGATGGACTAGAACTCAAGTGTCGGGGACTTGAGCCTGAGTGCCGAGGACCTCGGTCATTGGGTTTTCGCCCTTGGCCTTTGTGGACTCTTTCCTACGCTTGACTTTTGTGGACCCCAGCCTAGGTGCCAAGGATTCAAGCATGAGCATTGAGGCCTCGTACCGACCTCTGTGGACCTGGGCCGTGGCATCAAGAAGTCTTGCATAGGTACGTGCACTCTTGCTCAGGACCCAAGTTGCTTTGGTCGGGTCCCCGATGCTAGGGTAAGGGTCCATGGTGCTAGGGCAAATGTCCATCAAGGTTGAACCCAAGATCTCGGTGCCCATGCCGAGTTCCCCGAATGGCTGTGCGCAAGTCACTAGCGCCAAATAATGTATTTGGATTTAGGAAAATCAAATAAAATATTTTCTGGTTCTTTTTTCAATTTCAACCAAAAACCGAAAAATATTACCATTTTCTGAAAAAATGGCTTTTAAAAAAAAATTTCAAGAAACAATCGGAGCCTAAAATTCAAGGTCGCAGTGAGCAAAATATGGATCCTCAATAAAGTTATGCAATTGTTTCCAGAGGTAAGAAAGGCCAGACTAACGGGTAATTTCAAAATCACCTCGTGCTTTTACTTATTTTAAGGAAACTTGTAAAAAACAAAACGATGCAACTAATGCCCAATCAAGTATCTCACTCTGATTCATTGCTGTAACTTCAAGTGACTCAAATCATGACTGAATCCAGCTTATGAATTTGTCCCAGCAAGATCGCTACAGTATACCTGAGCATATCTTAGCTTTGTAATCTATCACCAGCTGCCAGTAGAGACAGAGGAATGAAGAAGCTCTAATTGCTATCGAGGGATCAATGCCACCAGGTGTTTACGCAGAACACAGACAAATCAAGTATGGTAAACTGCAATCAAAACTGCGTCTTCTAAGGACATTAAGGTAAGTCATAACCTCTCAGCAAACTTGACAACAAAAGAAGACGGGATGACAAAGGCATTGGTCAGTTTTGCTTCTCCACCTAAGGGGATGCAAATGCTGGCAATAAGGCGAGTTAATGGTGTGCATCAGGTCAAGCTTAGGCATTCATGGGCAAGCTTTCCATAAGTTGAGAAGCTAACTGCAGCAGCTAGCCCATGCATACTGAACCAATTTTGGTGCATCTTGCTATCATCAGAAAGAATTTGGCTCTTTCCTGGATAGTTGACCACACTTTCCCATGCTCGTCTCCTCCGGCAATCGAAAATATAGTTCTCCCATCTATTTGATCAGAAGAACCTCAAACAAAGAAAAGCAACTCAAACTGGATGACAATGGTGATCGAGTCAATGGGAACCACACTCCAAAAGTTTGAATTTCATTATATGCTTCCCCCATTTCAGCAGAGGGTTTCTGACCTGATCCAAACAGAGACAGAAGTTCGATACATATCACAAACATGAAAGAATTAGCTTGACTATTGTAGCAGGAAACTATGGCAACTGAAAATTTTTGCACAGAACCGAAAACCAACATCAAAGCTACCTCAGTTCACTTTGGACAGTAAGAATCAGGTTCATCTTCTCTAAGCACTTGTAAAATTGATCACACGAAGTCAGCCTTCTCAAACAAGAAGCTTCATTCTCTCTCCCTCATGGTGGGAACCATATCCATTGGCACTCAACTCTATCACAGCACCCTTTGGCTTCCCCGCATTCTCCTCTTCCCTGATCCCGTCATCCACATCTTCATCAGAGTCCAGAGTAAACTGGGCATGATTGCCCAAGCTCTCACTTCTACCCCTAAGGGCCTGTACTTTGCAAAATCCCCTTGGATCCCATTCTTCTGCGCGATCAGGGAATAAACCCCGACCGCTACGGTCACAAGCAGAGCAAGATGGCAATTAAACTGAAGCGTTGCGATCGCTCTGGCCCTATGATACTCAGGATGCCCCTTGCACTTAACCGTGTAATTCCCTCTACTCTTCCCATGCAACCAACACCCATGAGCAACCAAGCCAGTGTAAAAGAAAATCCCATTTGCAAAACCACGTTCCCTGGAGCACCAAACCCACGGCTCGCGCCAATCTTGGGGACGCCGATTGCGGGGATTTCAACCCCAGAACCGTAGAGAACGTGCATATCGCGATGGGCACGAGCATGAGATCGAAGTACCTGTTCTCAATCCCACTCGTGTCCTTCCTCTGGAGGTAATACACCAAGAATTCCTCCACAAAAGCGAACAGAGCAATCACATCGACCAACGAAGAGCTCAAAGGAAACGAGCTCGTCAAATTGACTAAAATTCCAGCAACCGAGTACAGCAAGAACAGCGCCGCCACCGCCACGACTTGCAACTGGAGAGCCGAGCCGACACGGTCGCGCGCTCCGGCCGCGTCCGCGAGCGAGATCAGGGAGTCGACTACGAACAGGAAGGACAGAACGGAGACCGCAACGAGAGAGATCAAGGACGTTCCTATCTTCGTCCCCGATCGGGGCGGCGATCGCGGCGTAGGTGAGGCGATTGGGCCGAGAGGCAAGGGAGGGCTAGGGTTGCCCGTCCGGCCCGCCAGCGAACCCGACGCTGCGAGAGCTTCGAGCGCACCGATGGAGATGAATCCGCCGCCGGCCACGGCGAGCGCGAAGAGGCCCATGGTCCTTGGAGTAGCTCTCTGCGTGCGCTCGCCTCACGAGATTGAGATTCGGTTTCACTTCGCAGGGATAGAAGAGGAGGAGGAGGACGGCGGATTCTCCAGAGAGATGGTCGCGCTCGCACTGGATCGAAGGTCAAAGGAGGTGAGCCTGTAGAATCTTCTCGGTGTTTGGTGTGTGTTATGGTTGTTCGTTTTCTGCGTGCTTGCGCCGGTTTTGGACTTTCTGGTCCCGTTCCACTTCTAGAACCGCCGTCGGAATTATGGCGGCCGGAGCATCCGGGTGACCCGACTC
Organism: Psidium friedrichsthalianum; assembly: GCA_019149425.1. NCBI lineage: Eukaryota > Viridiplantae > Streptophyta > Magnoliopsida > Myrtales > Myrtaceae > Psidium > Psidium friedrichsthalianum. The sequence goes on from JAGVVM010007072.1 coordinate 16,468, forward strand.
CGTTTTGTTCTCCGATGGAGCCCGATTAGCCTCTCTGTGAATTTCTCTCAGCTCATTTGGCAGAAATCAACATTGAGAGGACCGGAGCAGAGTAAAGCCCGAATATTGCACCAAATGTATTGTCCAAACTTGCGCGCACACATTATACATTAGGTTAATACCACCAAAAATTCCAAATTAGAACATTTATGATAAATTTACCCTAAATTATTTTTTTATCACCAAAAATCCCAAATTGATATACTTATGATAAATTTACCCCAAACTAGTATAGCTGTGATAAGTTTACCCTTCATTAGTTTTCGTTAAATTTTATCATCAAATTATCGAGTCGGATAATACGCGACGATTGTTGAGTGTATATGTTACTCTATGTTAGCTACAGGTGTATCAATTTGAGATTTTTCATGGTATTAACTAAATTTAACAAAAACTAAAAATGGTGAATTTGTCGCATGTATATCGATTTGAAATATTTTGTGGTAAAAAAATTAATTTATGGTAAATTTATCACAGTTATACTAGTTTAGGATTTTTGATGATCAATAAATATTTTGAGGTAAATTTTTCATAAGTATACTAGTTTTGAATTTTTGTTATCAAAAAAATAATTTAAAGCAAATTTTTTTATAATATATAAATTTAGGATTTTTCGTAATATTAACATAAGGTAGCCCAATACCAACCAAAATCAGGCGAACCGGGCTTTTCCGTGAAGATCATTACTCGCATGATTGCATTTACACAAGTATTGATGGATTGATTTGATTTGGCATTCGAACAATGGCATTTTTCATACCTTTTATTGATTTTTTCTATTAATTAAATTTCCTTTTAACTTTTAATTTTTTTTTCCGCTGACAGGAATATGCGACGGTATTGGTTTCAATTATGTAAAGAAGTAAAAGCGCTCAAGTCGATGAATTTTTTTTTTTCCAAATTGATTAATACGGTTTATGTCGAGAATCTCTTTAACCATTGAAAATGCCCTTGCTCGGCACTTTTTCGAAGACGGAACTTCTGACCCATAGGTAATTTTTCAATTAAATACTTGATTTTCGATGTTAATGGGACATTGCTATTTATATTTTTCTTATAGTTTTTATATAAATAATCGTAATATACAGTAACTTAACCTTTATGATTAATGCGCAAAATTTATTCTTTATGGACACCATGACCCATCAACATTCCACAAAAGTAATTTCTTTAACGTGCGTTTTGCATAATATGACCGATATGCATATTTGATAGATTATTTCAATAAAACTTACTTAATCTTTTTTTTTAGCACTCACAGGACATACCCGAGGTCTTATAACAATGCAGTGTTTAATCTTCGCTCAAGAGGGCTCGAATTATTATCCTTTCCTTTTTTCTAGTAAGTAATTTATTCACTACTTTACATCCATTTTATATATATATATATATATATATATATATATGCATTTCGACATATATATATACGTTGTATGAAATGTCTTCCTTAAAATATATGTAAATGTTTCGTGCAAGTTAAATCATTTTGCTTTCCGTAGGAACATATATCAATCTATCCAGCTCGGCGTTTGTTTGGAGGAGGAAGGAGCATGGAAGTCAAAGGCTGGTCTCGCGTCCTATGCTCGATCTTGTTCTTCGTTGCGGGGTTTCAACTGTCCGAACAGGGCCGAGCGCTCTCCGTCTTGAAACCCGACCCGGAGGACGCCGCCGCTACCGCCCGATGGCTCGTCTCTCAGAACTCATGGGGCGTCCTGAAGTAAAGCATCTGCTTCTCGCTCTTGCCCTGTTCCCCTTTTTGTCGTCTTTTCATCGTTTCGTCTTGGTAGAATCAAGTGTTGCTCTTTTTGGTGAATCCGCAGAAATAGTTTTCCCAATCTTCTGATGTATGAGCTCGTGATTAAGCCAGAAAAAAGTGATCTATATGAATGAATTCATCGTTCTTATACGTGTAACTGCATAAGGTTTCAGCTGTCTAATTTTTAATCCGTGTCTCCCGTTAGAGAGGAGGGTCTGTCGGCACCATGTGAATTTGATAGCAAGTTCTTTCTTTTACTTTGAAATTTCGGATTTCGAGAGCATAATAAAGAGCTGGAATTAGTGACTTCATCGAAATGCTGGGGCGCAGCGCAAGAAAGTATTGGATTGGCCGAGTTTGATCCATTGTGATGTTGCAAATAGTTGATTCATGATTGCTCTGTTGATTGATTGGCATACCGGGCGGTGGTCATCTATGATTTTAGTTGTCTGTGTTCTGTTGCTGTTAATTGAAGCTAATTTACTGTTTTGATTCCGCAGCACCATCTCCAGGGATTTGGGGGGAGCACCATTCGGGTACTATTTGTCAATCCAGATTACAATCTTGCAATTTTGCTTGTTCATGCCACGGTTGATGAGAATTCTTTTTAGTCATTCTACTTATTCATGCCTCTGTTGCTCAGGAATGTGGTTTCATTCAGG
>JAGVVM010007073.1:0-19546 GCA_019149425.1 Psidium friedrichsthalianum
TACATATCACGAAATGGTTATGTAGGAAGGTAGCCGACGTGTTCAGAATTTCCAAGAAAAAAGGAAAAAAAAAATACATTCAGTACCCCACAGACACAGGCCCCCACAATATACTTCTCTGATATCTCAACCAATCTTAAGAGTTGTGGTTTATGAAACGGAGGTTGTTTTATCAACCATTGATATTTGTTGAGGAACCGAGAGAAGCTCATGCCGGGGTACACATGGCGGATTTCTCACAGAATCACGAAGTAAGGAGTATATTTTATCTGTTGTTCTTGTTTTATGAGCTACATTGAGACGCCTCGTAATGTAATTGAACTTATGCCACTAAAGTAGCTCGGGATTCAGAATTGGCTCCTATACTTTTTTTTTAAAAAAAAAACGAGCTTGTAATTTTTTTTTTTTCAGATGCTCATTGTCGAATCCTTGGAAATCCAGAGGCGGATTTTACTCATGAATACGTGGCGTGTGTCAAAAATTTCTGACATGGCACCACCACATCTCTTCTTATTTTTCCACAGATGGTGAATGTGGTGGCGTCCAAAGCTCACCGGATGGTGTTCGGGGTTTGCGTTGTGAACTCACAAGCGATCATTAAAATGGTACCACTACTGAAGCAATCGCCAATACCGTCCAAAAGCAAATTCCAATCTCAAAGCTAGAGGAACCCTCATACATGCGTCGCACACTCCAGCAGTTCTTGAGCTATTGGTTTCCGTCTCACAACTCTCCCATCTATCACAAATCCAATATTAGACATGTAAGGTAACGCAATGTCGGTACCTCCTAAAGGTGACCACCGAGAGGCGTCATACGCCTCAGACGAACGAATTCTGCGCTTGGATGGTTTTTTGTACCCAATTACCTCATTTCTCCTTATGATCTTTACTTCGATCGGTGAAGTTGCTGAAGTGGGATAATTTGAAGTCACTTTGTGTCAAAAATTAACATTATGCATGAAATTACTAAGAGTTTGAAAGTCCATCAACCACACAAACTCTGGCACACTTCTATTTTAAAAAGTTCCCAAGTAATAACATTGAGACAAAAAAAAAGGTATTCAATAGTCAAACTTTTAAAGGAGAGCTTGTATATTACAATTAGAAAGCGATCAGCTACGTTTGGAAGGGAAGTTTGGGAAATGTCCTTAACGTGAATATTAAGGACTCTATGCTAAAGGGCTTTGAAGTGCAAATAATGTGTTTGGTCACATTTGTGCAGCCGAATCGAACCTGTTTATTATTAAATATAAATTTACAGAAAGGAACTCCAACTCAACTGCGCTTGAGGGCCCGTGACTTGGGCGCCGGAGGTTGCACGACCCCCCCATCAAGCGAGCTCGCCGGCCGGGCTTGCACGACAAGAATGGTGGAGGCAAAACTGGAATTTGGAATTTGTTTCTTCCGAGGGCAAAGTTGAAAGGAAAACTAATGTTCGGTAATCCGAAAATGCCCAACATCAATACGAGTAGGACTTGCATTTGGTTAAAATAATATTTTGAAAATTGTCTTTGCCAAGCGCCTCCACGTTTCGTCAATTTGGGGAGGAATCCTCGATAGATTCTCTCAGTACAGGTGGCGAGACCAAAATCGTAAAAAGGCAAAACTACGGTGGACCATTTTTGGTAATTCCCTTCAAAACGAAGCCGACCTCCTCCGTGCACGGGCTGAAAGCCTGAGCTGCTTCGTTGCTTGACTAGGCCACGTCCAACTGTGGACGGAACAGGAAAAAGAGCTAATAAGCATCGAGGTTCCAGCGAAGAAGACAGTCCCACTTCGTGCAAATTCCCCATCCTCATCCAAATTCCTCAATTTCAGGTTGAGAGAGAGACTAGAGAGAGATGGTGAGGTGAATTGGAGCCGAGAGTGAAGCCGCTGGGTGTACAAAGTGAAGGCAACTTCGAAGGGAATCGCCGTCTCAGAAGGCGTCCACATACTCGACCCGGACCTCCGCACTCACTGGTCCCACCGCCACCAACACTCAGGATTGGATCTTACTCGAACTTGATGTACTCTCTCTCTCTCTCTACTAGATATGCATTTTACACCTTCCTGCTTTTCTGCGGGAGAATACGCGCCGTTCTCTTGTTGTTGCCAGTGGCGGACTCGGAATTTGATGTTGGGAGGGGGAAAGCTAAGATCTTTGGGGAAAAAAATCTCAACTTTGGGGGCGAGATGTGCGAATTTTACATGAACAATTTAGTGAATATAGCAATGGTAGCGAGATAATGCCGAGCAGCTGGTAGCAATGGGGGCGAGATACACGAATTTGGTGAATTTCACATGGTTCATCTTTGGGCCGTTACTTTGGGTCCTTCTTTATTTCGTTTCCTTGGCTATACTCTGGCTTTGGAAATGAGGTATAGGAACAAATGGCGGAGATGGAGAATTCTCAAAGCTAACTCTTTAGATACACTAGTATTTATCAAAGGCTGGTAGGATGGCACTCATTAAGAGTACTTTTTGAAATCTTTTATTGATTGTATGTCACTTCGGTATTCCTTGCTTTGGATTGAGAAGATTGGAAACGATTCTGTTAAGATTTTAAGGGGAGAGTTTGAATATAACCTGGTGAAGTGCCCGACAGATGTGCAATAAGGGAAGACTCTTACAATTTTCTAGAGAGCTCTCTTTTGCAGATGGCAGTGGTGCCTCATGCTAGAGGGGGCAGTTTCTTATGGACTATAACAGCTGCCCAGTGTGGTACTTACCATAATGATTATATCTACTAAGCGGTTGCACTGGAACTAGCCTTTGGAATTGGATAGGCAGGAAATCGGACTATTTTGTGTCTGACAACATGTGGAATCAACCTACTTTTGGAAGGATAAATGGTATGTATAGTTCTTAAAATCTGCAAAAGGTTGGGCATCGGAGCACTTATTTGACTTCTTTGAGTAAGTGCATAGTTCTCAATTGTGCTCTGAGCTTAGAGATAGGACAATGTGGTGTCACAACACAAATGGTATGATTTCAGTGAAACCTGGTCATGGGAGGTCTCGTGCTATCAGCACTGACAGATCCTGTATTTGATTCTCTTGGAAAATCTACTGAAATCTAAGGTGCTTGCTAGAGTGGTTTTTTTTTAAAGGGGGGAATGTGCTTGGAAGGAGATTCTAACTTCTTTAATATAACAAAAGTGGGGTTCCGTGCCTGCTAGAAGGTCTTGTGTCTGCAGAGGGGATGCTGAGACTGTGAATCATCTTCTTTTTTGGGCATCTGCACACTGTGGAACACTTAACCCTAGCACTCATACGGTTCGGTTGGGTGGTGGCTGGTTCTGTGTTAGGAAAATACTTCAAGCTTCTTCTGTTTTACTGGCTTCCTAAGAAGGAAAAAAAAAACTTTGGTTACAATTCCGTCGTCCATATTTGGTTCATTTGGGTGTAGAAGGGATTTGAGAATGAGAAGCCCCAAAGTATTGTGAATAATTCTCCGCACTTTATGTTGGTCTTGCATTGGCAAGTCATTTGATACAGTTTTTCTAGAGTAGTTGGATCTGTTTTGCTTGTTATTTGTATATATACGGGTTGGCCCCTCCCCCTGTCCTTACCAAACTGTTGACTTATTTATTAGAAGAAGAAAAACAAGAATGGGCCTTTCTATTTTAGTTCCTACACCTTGCAAATAAAAGAAAGGCTTCTGGCAAGGAGTGGTCGCCCGCCCGCCCCCTCCCCCTCCCCCTAACACCCCCCCCACCCCCCCCCCCCCCCCCCCCCCCCCCCCCCCACACACACACACACACAAAGTTATACTCATTTTGATCTTTGATGTTCACTTTCAGGAACCTTGTCTTTTGTCACATGTAAGGATCTATAATAAGTCTGTTCTCGAATGGGAGATTGCAGCTGGCTTAAGATACAAGGTTACATGCTTTGACTTACATTAGTGTTGAACTTCTTTTAAGTCATTGATGCTGTTCCTGAAAAGCTAATTAACTGACTTTTGATGTGTCTTTGAATTATTTTGGTATTTATGTTGTTTCTTTAGTTTTCCCTTCTTTGATTAGTTCAATAGGGTTCTTTGTTCTAGTTATCTTAATTATAATGAGTCATCTGATCTGCACAATGCACATGATATATTGTTAGATATAATCTAATATAATTTGGTTATGATATTAGGTCCTCTAAGTTGGATGATTCTATATTTAATTTATAGAGAACACTTAGTCACATCTAAATTCTACCTTTTCCTGATTAAAATTTGGAAAACTAATTTTTTGAAGTATGAGGGAGTTTAGGTGGTATTCCCACATCTGTGCATTTTTCACTCCCTAGTATCGTCTAATCTGGTAGTTGTGTTCGTTAAGGTGCATTGCTCATCTATGATTTATGGATAATATCCTAAATAACTTGGCATTTGATTAGACTGTTTATATATATGGATTTTTGATGGTTTCTAGCTATTTAATGGCTCAAAGATATGTTGTATTCATGATGGCCATTTAAGAAACGAAAGCCACACATACATGTCATACATTTATAGCGTAGAAAGTATGACAAATAGATGGTGCCACATTTGGGGTGGACATCATACCGTATATATATCAACATCACCTTTGTCCCAAACCAGTTGGGGTCGGCAGTCGATGAACCCAAAGAGAAAAACATAAAATATACTAAAATAAAGCAAGGACAGGGATTTTAAAAAAAAAGAGGAAAAGGACTAAACAGGGCAATCTGGAACATAAGAAATCCCTCCCTCTGCAATACGATTAGCTTTCCTCCACTTTGTCCTAAGACAGACCTTACGCCAGTCTATTTCCCACTCTATTAAATCTTGTTTTACTACCTTCTCCCAAGTAAGTTTCGGCCGACCTCTTCCTTTCTTCATGTTATGTTCACGGTAGTAAACTTCTGTTTTTGCCGGGACATTTAGGGATATACGGAGAATATGTTCAAACCATCTCAATCTATGTTCTCTTATCTTCTCTGCCATCGATACTATTCCAACTTTTTGTCGAATATCGTTATTTCTTATCTTATCCATCCTTGTATGACCGCACATCCACCTTAATATCTTCATTTCCGCCACCTTCATTTTATGCTCATGTTACTTCTGTACTGGCTAACATTCAGCTTCGTATAGCATTGCAGGTCTATCATACTGTATATACATAATATTCAATTATAGAGAAAAATACTCCTGAGTCCTAAACATCAATGGCTAGCTCATAATGTGGAAAAATATTGACCGAAACATTTTAAGCGTGACCATCCTTCATTGCCTTTTTATTGGGACTTCCTTTTTGGTAATGACTTCCATTGGGAACATCTTACTAGGAGGTGTAGCTTCTTGATGATTTTTGAAAACCATTTCGAAATAAGAAATTTCAGCTTTTTCTGTTTGAAATAAGTAAATCTTTTAATTTGGAATTGGGTAGCATCACCTTTTGAAATGCTTTCAGCTCTCGTTCTTGAGCTTGTCGAGAGAGATGGATATCCCATGAGACTTAGTGGTTATTGGTTTGTTAAAAATCTACTGCAGTTGCCTTCACATTTCTAGGAATACTGAAAAACATTAATATAGCAAATTTTGAAGTTTCATGGAAACATGTCTAGCCAGAGTTAAGTTCAGTTACTGTTTCATACTCTAGTGGTGAAGTTTGGTCATGAAGGTTTTTCCACTCTTCTTCACCTCCAAACTGCTTTGTTATGTTGTTCTGGTTGTGTTAAAATGCGACATTGTTTTTCCAATTGATACTGTGCAGCCACCACAAGCTGATCCTTCTTGAACTTCCATGATAGATTGTTTACCTATTAGAGCTCATTGAGGAGGAACATAGGCTCTATTACCAGCTGTGAGAAAAGGTGGCTTAGCTGCTTTTCGATTCACCAAATGAGATCTAGGAGTTTTGCATTGTAACCTCTCAAAAGTTTACTTCAAATAGCTGCCAATATTTCAGCTAATGCCAAATTATTAGAAAGATGGTTAGTAAATAGAGCAGGAGATTAGAAAGTATGCTTTTAATCAAGGCCATGCTTGCTTCTTTTGAAAGGAAGCAATGTATATTTTTTCTTGGTATTCTGATGGGATATTTGTTTCTTCTTTTTCTTGTGTCATTATGAATCATATGAGTATACTCGAACGTAGTACATATTGAATATTCTAGGACTATTACTTATGCATCAATTTTTGCTAATCAGAGTCGTTGGTTCAAGGCATCACAAATTGGAATTCTAGGAAGTAATTATCAGTTAGAAGTCTTTTTTGGACAAGTGAGCATGGGTCGAGGCTTGTAAACTTAATTCCAAATCAAAAAGAAATGTGCAAAAGAAAAATCAAAGTCAGTGAGTAATAAATGTCCTTTGGAGGTTGATAGAAACAATCATGTATTAGTTGCATGAAAGAAATAGTTGTGTGTGTGTACTATGGGGCTTTAGGTATTTATAAAGGTTGCGATGATTGATGTAGGCTAGAATCAGCCTAATTGACATATTTACATGGCTTCTCTGCATATTGAGGAGATTGCAGTTGTGTAATCAATTAATAAATTATAATGAGAGAGTGCCCTTCAGCTCATGATAATTCGACAACAATATACAAAATCAATATCTGCAAATAGAGAAAGTATTAAAATATGAACATAGAAAAAATGCTGGTTTCTGATGGTATTTGTATTTCCATTTCGACATGATAAATTTGTGGGCAATAATTTTCTTTCCAGCAACATTATTTTGTCTGGTCTGGAAATTCTTGTCAGGTGTTTGTAGAAGATAAATTTTGAATGGTAGTCTGATCAGTTATGATTTTGTACCAGCCGGAGACATTTGCAAAAGTGCGTCCTCGGTGTGAAGCGCCACGTAGGGAAATGACGTACCTTACGAATTATACACCATGCCGCTATGTTCGGATATCATGTTTGAGAGGAAATCCAATTGCGATATTTTTTATTCAGGTAAATGACCTGATATAATTAGTGTTATTTGGTGGTAAAATTCAGCCGACTGAGTAAGTATTTTTTTTTTTTATTTGACTGAAACATTGTTCATAGCTGTTTCTAATAGTGTATAATTTCTTTATGTTAAGGGTACATGGTTACAAATTTTGAGTTTCTGGGTTTGTGAAAAACCACCTTTCAATTTGGATGGTTTATTGTACTTTATAAATTCTTTTCCTCTGCAATTTTGTGTAAGGGCGGATTCCCCTTGAGACCTTATCAAATTATATGATCTAGCATTGAACAAATTGTTTAAAGAAGTTCATGTCATGAAATTGTGTAAGTATTGAAGAAATTTCATATGCTAGTAGCTGTAATACCCTTAATCTTAAGTGCTTTGTGGGTTACTCTATGCCATCATTATGTAGTATTGCTTTATTATCAACTGAAGAGCCAAGGTCCTGTGAAATTGGGCTAATGCGGTGAGATCTGGGATTCTCAGTACTCTGAATTCCTTTGTGAGGGTCTTTTGATTGAGCTTGGCATGTAACTTATCGGTTATTAGCAACGCCAGACCAAAAGGAAGGCAATGTTTACATAATTTCCTTTGACGCTTTGTGCCATGGGTTTCTAGGTAGATTTTTCAAAGAACTGTCATCCCACTGATCACTATGACACTATGTTTGGGGAAAAAATTTAGAGGGCAAATAATATAGAAGGAGAGTGAGGAGATGAAAGTTGGAAGGAGAGAGAATCAAAAGGTATATTGTTGTTTGGAAGAAGGGGAAGAAATAGGAAGAAAAGTAGTTTGGGAGTTAGTTAATAACAATTTATCACTATTTTGCCTTTCTAATGGGTCATTTTAGTTTCATTACAAGGATAATTTCAGAGTTTCAATTATATTAGTCCCACTTTCTCTCCAAAATGGGAAGGAAGAGATTGGTGGATCCAGGGGAATTTTTTTTTTATCACTTTACAAAATTCTTTTGTAGTTCCAAACGAGGCAGTGGACTTTTTTTCTCCCCTTATCTTCCTCTCTTTATTCTTTCCTCCCATAATCCCCCTTCGAAACAGAAGCATAAGAGTCAAGACCAAAAACAACATAAAACATGAACCTGTTAGTACATAGTGAAGTTCAATGGAGCTACTTAAAGTCTGTGATATCCACAAAGTCTGAGAGGGCAAAAGCTACTGAAAGAAAAACAGAGGATTCCACAATTCCCTCGTATATGCGGAAGTTTGTGCTTCATACACAGTGGTATATGGTCGTCTCCGCCTAAATCCAGAAAAAGACTAGTGTAGTGCTTGTTGATGAAGTGAAAAAAGAAAATCTCCCTCTAGCATGGTAACATGCTCAGGAAAAGTCAGCATCGTTTCTCACTCTAAAGAAGATGTTAAAGCAGTTTAGAATGAAAAGCCTAATAAGGGAATCTTCAAGGTCTAGTTGTGCAGATCCATGTGGCACTTGCCCTTTTGAAATTCACTTGATTTAATTACGATTCGATATTAATATTCTGAATCAGATGTTTATCTATTTAATAGATATTTTTTTTTCCAGATTTTGAACTGCTACTTCTTGTATGGTGCCTTTTTATTATTGTGGTCTCTCCTTACTGTTTTTTATCCTTAAATACTTATGGACAAGTTAGCATCCATTTCAAGAATGTTTAGTTATTACCTAATTATCCTTATTTTTGCAGTTAATTGGAGTTCCTGTGCCTGGTCTTGAGCCAGAATTTCAACCAGTTGTCAGTCACTTGTTGCCACATATCGTAGCCCACAAGCAAGATGCTCCCGATGTGCACCTTCAGGTTGATGACATATTCTGCCACCTAATCTTCACTTGGTGTCTTGATTTAAATCGTTTCATTTTATATCTGATGCTTGTTGCTCTGTAGCTGCTTCAATACATGACATGCAGATTGCTTCCTTTCCTTCCCCAACTTGAGGTGATTTATTGGTCTCATATGTTATTATAGATCATCTCCTTTTTATCCTGATCTTGGATAACATGGAGTTTTAATTACAGGGAGACCTGAGCAGCTTTTCTGATGCTCCTGAACCTAGCCTGCGTTTTCTGGCTATGGTTGCGGGTCCATTTTATCCTATACTTCACATTGTCAATGAACGGTTAGTTCACTTGAAGTTACCTGTCTTTCCAGTTTGATGTATCCTCCTATAAGGATCACCAATGAATCAGAAGTGTGATAAAGAGTTTGCTTTTCGATAATTGTAAGATATTAAAGGGAGGCCTCTAAGATATGGACAAATACACCAGGCAGTGGCGTAGAAGGATTGTTGTAGGTGATATTGCTTAACTTGAAATGGCACTTTTTGTTGTGGTTAATGTTGCTGCAGCTGCTCTTATTGTTGGTTAATAAAAGAAGTCTCAATAATTGGCATGAGGAGTGCTTACTATGAAGAATAATTTGCAAGAAAGATATATAATTTTAAGTGGAAGCCTTTCTATCTAGGAAACTGACCATGATCATTCGTGAAAGCGTCATTTATTTTCTAATTTTTGGGTGTCTGTTTGTATATAAAGAAAGGCATGATGTGCAAATGAGACATCTAAAGGGCCTATGATCACATGTCTTGTAGTATTTTGCTGTATGTCTCGGCGAAAATGGGATCTGGCAGTGATGTCTTTATCAATTTGGATTCAAGAATGCATTTCCTCTGCTTCTTTTATGGTGATGGGGTCCACTTCCCCATTTCTTTTATTTATTGGAATGGAGGTCTGGAATAAAATGGTTGCTAGAGGAGTTGATTCAGGTTTGTTAAAATATTCGGACTATAAATATCTCTCACCTCTTATTCGCTCTATGGTTTTCTCTGGCTCATGTGAGGAGGATTTTTTGAATCTTAGAACTTTGCTCTGCTTTGTAGCTGTATCAGTTTGAAGTTTAACTGATCAAAAGTGGCCTAATAACGGTATGCCTAGCTTGGTGGCGGATGTCGAAGAAGAGCAGATGCTGGCACAACTACTTGGTTGCAGAGTAAAGTAGTTCACAGGTTACATATTTAGGGGTTCCTTTGGGGGCTAAATTGAATTACTCGGCTATATATAATCCAGTAATTCAGAATATGAGAGGATGTTACCTGGTTGGAAGAGGAAATATCTGTCCAAGGGGGAGAAAATTACTTTATTCAAGAGTTCACTTTCAAACCCACCCCACTTTTGTCTTTATCCCTCCCCCTTCAGTGGCAAAAAGAGCCAAAAGAAGCGATATGATGCAAAAAATTCTTGTGGGGAAGTTCGGAATGACAAGATAATTGCAGCTAGTAAATTGGGCAATGGTCAAACACCATTTTGTTCAAGGAGGGCTGCAAGAAAAGTCTCTTCAAAGGTTCTCCTAGGAAAATGGCTGTGGAGATACTTAATGTTAACAGGCCAACTAGGGCGAGAATTGCTGGCTATTACATATGAATCTTCAACTTCGGATGTGTTAGCGGAATAATCTCACTTTATTGATGAGAATAATGAGTAAATATACATATCAAAATACCCTTGAAGACCATTATACCCTTTTTATCCTTTAACACTCCCCCTCAAGCTGGAACATGAATATCAAGCATGCCCAGCTTGTTACAAATATACTCAATCCTACTACTCCCTAGAGATTTGGCGAAAATATTAGCTAGTTGTTCACTGGTGCTAACATAACTAGTAGAAATGACTCTAGCCTGAAGTTTCTCACAGACAAAGTGGCAATCAACTTCGATATGCTTGGTACGCTCATGGAATACTGGATTTGAAGCAATGGACAGCCGCTCGATTATCACACCACAACTCCATTGGCGTAGGGTCTTCGAATCCAAGTTCAATTAATAACTGACGCATCCAGACTAGCTCACAGTTAGCTTGAGCCATAGCTCTGTATTCTGATTCTGCACTTGATCTAGCCACAACACTTTGCTTTTTACTCTTCCAAGATACTAGGTTGCCTCTTACAAAGGTACAATACCCTTATGTAGACCTCCTATGTATAGGAGATCCTGCCCAATCAGCATTTGAGAATGCTTCCACCCTTTTGTGACCATGATCCTGATAAATGAGACCACGACCTGGAGCTTTTTTCAAGTATCTCAAAATTCTGATTACTGCATTCCAATGTGAGGTACGAGAAGAAGACATAAATTGACTCACAACACTCACCAGAAAGGAAACATCAGGTCGAGTGATAGATAATTTAATTTTCCAACAAGTCTTCGATACTTTTCTAGATCATCTAATAGCTCACCATCCTCTGCCACCAATTTCAAGCCTACTTCCGTTGGTGTATCCAGTGGTTTAGCTCCTAGCATACCTGTCTCTGTAAGCAAATCCAGAACATATTTTCGTTGTGAGATATAAATACCTTTCTTCGCCCGTGCCACTTCGATACCCAGAAAATATCTGAGTAGCTCCAAATCCTTTGTATGAAATTGCTGTTGTAAATACAGTTTCAACTCTTTAATCCCTGTAGAAGCATCTCTAGTTATGACAATATCATCCACATAAACTACAAGGAATATCTGACCAGCTCCAAAAACTCGATAAAACATAGAATGATCTCCAGTACATTTACACAATCCAAACTGGAGTACCACCTCAGTAAACTTCCCAAAAAGCTCTAGGAGACTGTTTCAAATCATATAGAGATCTTTTAAGCAACAGACATGACCAAACTCCCCCTGAGCAACAAACCCTAGTGGTTGCTCAATATACACCTCTTCCTGTAAATCTCCATGAAGAAAGGCATTCTTAACATCAAGCTGAAACAGAGGCCAACGAGCAGAAGCAGCCAAATGAAGTAAAAGACGAACGGAGGTCATCTTAGCAATTGGAGAAAAAGATCACCATAATCAACCCCATAAACTTGTGCATACCCTTTAGCAACCAGTCTAGCCTTGAGATGAGCAAGAGAACCATCAGGGTTAACCTTGACAGAAAAGACCCACTTACAACCAATGGCCGTCTTCCCTGTAGGTAGAGGAACAAGATCCCAAATTTGATTTTGGTCCAATGCCAATAGTTCCTCTTCCATAGTTGCCCTCCAGCCCTGACTAGATAATGCTTCAGCAACAGTTTTAGGGATAGGATGGGTATCAATGGTCATTAGACTTGCTTGACAAGATGCAAATAAACCAGAATAGGAGATAAACTTTGCAATAAGGTGTTTGGTACAACTATGAACTCCTTTACGATGTGCAATAGGACTATCAAGGTCAATATGTGACTGACTTATCTCAGGTGCCAAAGACGAAGAAGACGAGATAGATGGAGGTACATATGCAAGGGACTCCACATGTTGACGAGGACGGGTACTGTAAACATACTGGACAGGTGGAGGGATAGCTGGAGAGTCTGAAGTGGGTGTTGATTCCATAATAACATATTTTAAGGAATCATCATCCACTGTAGGAGCCTTCATTGGATTATCAGAATAAACAGTAGACTCAAAAAAGGAAACACCTGCAGTGGTGAAGTACTTATGCAAAGAGGGACAATAGTAATGATAACCTTTCTGTGTACGAGAATACCCAACAAAAATGCAATCGAGAGATCTAGGATCGAGTTTGGAAAGTCTTGGGCGATGGTCACGAATATAACAGACACAACCAAATATACGAGGTGGCAAATGAAACAAGGGATCAGAAGGAAAAAGAAAGGAGCGAGGAATTGCACCCTTAAGAACGGATGATGTCATGCAATTGATAAGATAACATACAATCATAACAGCGTCAGCCCAAAAGGATTTATTTATCGATCTTTATTTCAAACATCAAGGAACGAGCAATTTGTAACAAATGGCGGTTCTTTCTTTCAGCTACACCGTTTTGTTGTGGTGTATCCGAACAAGAAGATTGATGAAGAATGCCCCGTTGGGACATGAATTCAGAGAAAGTTTTGGAAAAATACTCTTTAGCATTATCACTTCGAAGAATACAAACAGAGGTAGAAAATTGGGTACGTATTTCATTAACAAATGCACAAAAAATAGAAAATAACTCAGAACAACTTTTTATTAGATATAGCCAAGTGGCTCTTGAATAGTCATCTACAAAAGTAACGAAGTACTTGAAACCCAGCTTCGAAGTGATAGGACATGGACCCCAAACATCAAAATGAACTAAAGCAAATGGCTGAGAAGCTTGTTTATTGACTCTTGGACTATAACTAATGCGATGCAATTTTCCAAACTGACACGCTCACACTCAAGACTAGATAAAGAATGAAATCGGGAATCAAGCTTCTTCAAACTTCCCAAAGAGGGATGCCCCAAGCGACAATGAACTTGATGTGGGGAAACTGCTAAACAAGCGACACTGGTAGCATCATCAAACATATATAACCCCCCTAACATATGTCCTCTACCAATCGTCTTCTTCGTCTTCAAATCCTGAAATACACAGGAATCGGGTAGAAGGTTAAAGAAGAGTTATATTCTTTGATAAGATGGCTGACGGAAATAAGGTTAAATGGGAAATTTGGGAGGTACATGACAGAAGATAAAGATATGGAGGATGTCAGTGGAACTGTGCCTATCCCTTTTATTGTGGATAGAGAGCCATCAGCTAATGTGACACTAAATGTAGACTCATGAAAGGTAGAGAAAGTACCTGAAGATCCTGTCATATGATCAGTAGCACCGGAATCAATGACCCAGGGGCAAGAGGTAGATGAAAGACACATTGTTGCATTACCTGTCCGAGCAAAAGTAGCTGTGGAGGAGGAAACTGGCTAAGAAATCTGGAACTGATTATATCTAGCAAGTTCCTTGTCAGACATTCTAATTAGTGTTCCTCCTTCAAACGACTGCGAAGAGACGCCCGGTTCTGATGCATTGGCTACATTAGCTGCAGCCGAATGAGGGGGCATTCCATGCAACTTATAACAAAAACGTTGAATGTGTCCAGGAATACCACAGTAATGACATGTATGTGCAAAACCAGTATTATTCACTGTCACCAGATGTACCACTAGTGACAGTGAATAATACTGGTTTTGCACATACATGTCATTACTGTGGTATTCCTGGACACATTCAACGTTTTTGTTATAAGTTGCATGGAATGCCCCCTCATTCGGCTGCAGCTAATGTAGCCAATGCATCAGAACCGGGCGTCTCTTCGCAGTCGTTTGAAGGAGGAACACTAATTAGAATGTCTGACAAGGAACTTGCTAGATATAATCAGTTCCAGATTTCTTAGCCAGTTTCCTCCTCCACAGCTACTTTTGCTCGGACAGGTAATGCAACAATGTGTCTTTCATCTACCTCTTGCCCCTGGGTCATTGATTCCGGTGCTACTGATCATATGACAGGTACTTCAGGTCTTCTCATACCTTTCATGAGTCTACATTTAGTGAGCTGATGGCTCTCTATCCACAATAAAAGGGATAGGCACAGTTCCACTGACATCCTCCATATCTTTATCTTCTGTCATGTACCTCCCAAATTTCCCATTTAACCTTATTTCCGTCAGCCATCTTATCAAAGAATATAACTCTTCTTTAACCTTCTACCCCGATTCCTGTGTATTTCAGGATTTGAAGACGAAGAAGACGATTGGTAGAGGACATATGTTAGGGGGGTTATATATGTTTGATGATGCTACCAGTGTCGCTTGTTTAGCAGTTTCCCCACATCAAGTTCATTGTCGCTTGGGGCATCCCTCTTTGGGAAGTTTGAAGAAGCTTGATTCCCGATTTCATTCTTTATCTAGTCTTGAGTGTGAGCGTGTCAGTTTGGAAAATTGCATCGCATTAGTTATAGTCCAAGAGTCAATAAACAAGCTTCTCAGCCATTTGCTTTAGTTCATTTTGATGTTTGGGGTCCATGTCCTATCACTTCGAAGCTGGGTTTCAAGTACTTCGTTACTTTTGTAGATGACTATTCAAGAGCCACTTGGCTATATCTAATAAAAAGTTGTTCTGAGTTATTTTCTATTTTTTGTGCATTTGTTAATGAAATACGTACCCAATTTTCTACCTCTGTTTGTATTCTTCGAAGTGATAATGCTAAAGAGTATTTTTCCAAAACTTTCTCTGAATTCATGTCCCAACGGGGCATTCTTCATCAATCTTCTTGTTCGGATACACCACAACAAAACGGTGTAGCTGAAAGAAAGAACGCCATTTGTTACAAATTGCTCGTTCCTTGATGTTTGAAATAAAGATCGATAAATAAATCCTTTTGGGCTGACGCTGTTATGATTGTATGTTATCTTATCAATTGCATGACATCATCCGTTCTTAAGGGTGCAATTCCTCGCTCCTTTCTTTTTCCTTCTGATCCCTTGTTTCATTTGCCACCTCGTATATTTGGTTGTGTCTGTTATATTCGTGACCATCGCCCAAGACTTTCCAAACTCGATCCTAGATCTCTCGCATTTTGTTGGGTATTCTCGTACACAGAAAGGTTATCATTACTATTGTCCCTCTTTGCATAAATACTTCACCACTGCAGGTGTTTCCTTTTTGAGTCTACTGTTTATTCTGATAATCCAATGAAGGCTCCTACAGTGGATGATGATTTCTTAAAATATGTTATTATGGAATCAACAACCACTTCAGACTCTCCAGCTATCCCTCCACCTGTCCAGTATGTTTACAGTACCCGTCCTCGTCAACATGTGGAGTCCCTTGCATATGTACCTCCATCTATCTCGTCTTCTTCTTTGGCACCTGAGATAAGTCAGTCACATATTGACCTTGATAGTCCTATTGCACATCATAAAGGAGTTCATAGTTGTACCAAATTATTGCAAAGTTTATCTCCAATTCTGGTTTATTTGCATCTTGTCAAGCAAGTCTAATGACCATTGATACCCATCCTATCCCTAAAACTGTTGCTGAAGCATTATCTAGTCAGAGCTGGAGGGCAACTATGGAAGAGGAACTATTGGCATTGGACCAAAATCAAATTTGGGATCTTGTTCCTCTACCTACAGGGAAGACGGCCATTGGTTGTAAGTGGGTCTTTTCTGTCAAGGTTAACCCTGATGGTTCTCTTGCTCATCTCAAGGCTAGACTGGTTGCTAAAGGGTATGCACAAGTTTATGGGGTTGATTATGGTGATCTTTTTCTCCAATTGCTAAGATGACCTCCGTTCGTCTTTTACTTCATTTGGCTGCTTCTGCTCGTTGGCCTCTGTTTCAGCTTGATGTTAAGAATGCCTTTCTTCATGGAGATTTACAGGAAGAGGTGTATATTGAGCAACCACTAGGGTTTGTTGCTCAGGGGGAGTTTGGTCATGTCTGTTGCTTAAAAAATCTCTATATGATTTGAAACAGTCTCCTAGAGCTTGGTTTGGGAAGTTTACTGAGGTGGTACTCCAGTTTGGATTGTGTAAATGTACTGGAGATCATTCTATGTTTTATCGAGTTTTGGAGCTGGTCAGATATTCCTTGTAGTTTATGTGAATGATATTGTCATAACTAGAGACGCTTCTACAGGGATTAAAGAATTGAAACTGTATTTACAACAGCAATTTCATACAAAGGATTTGGAGCTACTCAGATATTTTCTGGGTATCGAAGTGGCACGGGCGAAGAAAGGTATTTATATCTCACAACGAAAATATGTTCTGGATTTGCTTACAGAGACAGGTATGCTAGGAGCTAAACCACTGGATACACCAACGGAAGTAGGCTTGAAATTGGTGGCAAAGGATGGTGAGCTATTAGATGATCTAGAAAAGTATCGAAGACTTGTTGGAAAATTAAATTATCTATCACTCGACCTGATGTTTCCTTTCCGGTGAGTGTTGTGAGTCAATTTATGTCTTCTTCTCGTACCTCACATTGGAATGCAATAATCAAAATTTTGAGATACTTGAAAAAAGCTCCAGGTCGTGGTCTCATTTATCAGGATCATGGTCACAAAAGGGTGGAAGCATTCTCAAATGCTGATTGGGCAGGATCTCCTATACATAGGAGGTCTACATAAGGGTATTGTACCTTTGTAAGAGGCAACCTAGTATCTTGGAAGAGTAAAAAGCAAAGTGTTGTGGCTAGATCAAGTGCAGAATCAGAATACAGAGCTATGGCTCAAGCTAACTGTGAGCTAGTCTGGATGCGTCAGTTATTAGTTGAACTTGGATTCGAAGACCCTACGCCAATGGAGTTGTGGTGTGATAATCGAGCGGCTGTCCATTGCTTCAAATCCAGTATTCCATGAGCGTACCAAGCATATCGAAGTTGATTGCCACTTTGTCTGTGAGAAACTTCAGGCTAGAGTCATTTCTACTAGTTATGTTAGCACCAGTGAACAACTAGCTAATATTTTCGCCAAATCTCTAGGGAGTAGTAGGATTGAGTATATTTGTAACAAGCTGGGCATGCTTGATATTCATGTTCCAGCTTGAGGGGGAGTGTTAAAGGACAAAAAGGGTATAATGGTCTTCAAGGGTATTTTGATATGTATATTTACTCATTATTCTCATCAATAAAGTGAGATTATTCCGCTAACACATCCGAAGTTGAAGATTCATATGTAATAGCCAGCAATTCTCGCCCTAGTTGGCCTGTTAACATTAAGTATCTCCACAGCCATTTTCCTAGGAGAACCTTTGAAGAGACTTTTCTTGCAGCCCTCCTTGAACAAAATGGTGTTTGACCATTGCCCAATTTACTAGCTGCAATTATCTTGTCATTCCGAACTTCCCCACAAGAATTTTTTGCATCATATCGCTTCTTTGGCTCTTTTTGCCACTGAAGGGGGAGGGATAAAGACAAAAGTGGGGTGGGTTTGAAAGTGAACTCTTGAATAAAGTAATTTTCTCCCCCTTGGACAGATATTTCCTCTTCCAACCAGGTAACATCCTCTCATATTCTGAATTACTGGATTATATATAGCCGAGTAATTCAATTTAGCCCCCAAAGGAACCCCTAAATATGTAACCTGTGAACTACTTTACTCTGCAACCAAGTAGTTGTGCCAGCATCTGCTCTTCTTCGACATCCGCCACCAAGCTAGGCATACCGTTATTAGGCCACTTTTGATCAGTTAAACTTCAAACTGATACAGCTACAAAGCAGAGCAAAGTTCTAAGATTCAAAAAATCCTCCTCACATGAGCCAGAGAAAACCATAGAGCGAATAAGAGGTGAGAGATATTTATAGTCCGAATATTTTAACAAACCTGAATCAACTCCTCTAGCAACCATTTTATTCCGGACCTCCATTCCAATAAATAAAAGAAATGGGGAAGTGGACCCCATCACCATAAAAGAAGCAGAGGAAATGCATTCTTGAATCCAAATTGATAAAGACATCACTGCCAGATCCCATTTTCGCCGAGACATACAGCAAAATACTACAAGACATGTGATCATAGGCCCTTTAGATGTCTCATTTGCACATCATGCCTTTCTTTATATACAAACAGACACCCAAAAATTAGAAAATAAATGACGCTTTCACGAATGATCATGGTCAGTTTCCTAGATAGAAAGGCTTCCACTTAAAATTATATATCTTTCTTGCAAATTATTCTTCATAGTAAGCACTCCTCATGCCAATTATTGAGACTTCTTTTATTAACCAACAATAAGAGCAGCTGCAGCAACATTAACCACAACAAAAAGTGCCATTTCAAGTTAAGCAATATCACCTACAACAATCCTTCTACGCCACTGCCTGGTGTATTTGTCCATATCTTAGAGGCCTCCCTTTAATATCTTACAATTATCGAAAAGCAAACTCTTTATCACACTTCTGATTCATTGGTGATCCTTATAGGAGGATACATCAAACTGGAAAGACAGGTAACTTCAAGTGAACTAACCGTTCATTGACAATGTGAAGTATAGGATAAAATGGACCCGCAACCATAGCCAGAAAACGCAGGCTAGGTTCAGGAGCATCAGAAAAGCTGCTCAGGTCTCCCTGTAATTAAAACTCCATGTTATCCAAGATCAGGATAAAAAGGAGATGATCTATAATAACATATGAGACCAATAAATCACCTCAAGTTGGGGAAGGAAAGGAAGCAATCTGCATGTCATGTATTGAAGCAGCTACAGAGCAACAAGCATCAGATATAAAATGAAACGATTTAAATCAAGACACCAAGTGAAGATTAGGTGGCAGAATATGTCATCAACCTGAAGGTGCACATCGGGAGCATCTTGCTTGTGGGCTACGATATGTGGCAACAAGTGACTGACAACTGGTTGAAATTCTGGCTCAAGACCAGGCACAGGAACTCCAATTAACTGCAAAAATAAGGATAATTAGGTAATAACTAAACATTCTTGAAATGGATGCTAACTTGTCCATAAGTATTTAAGGATAAAAAACAGTAAGGAGAGACCACAATAATAAAAAGGCACCATACAAGAAGTAGCAGTTCAAAATCTGGAAAAAAAAATATCTATTAAATAGATAAACATCTGATTCAGAATATTAATATCGAATCGTAATTAAATCAAGTGAATTTCAAAAGGGCAAGTGCCACATGGATCTGCACAACTAGACCTTGAAGATTCCCTTATTAGGCTTTTCATTCTAAACTGCTTTAACATCTTCTTTAGAGTGAGAAACGATGCTGACTTTTCCTGAGCATGTTACCATGCTAGAGGGAGATTTTCTTTTTTCACTTCATCAACAAGCACTACACTAGTCTTTTTCTGGATTTAGGCGGAGACGACCATATACCACTGTGTATGAAGCACAA
>JAGVVM010007074.1:0-26786 GCA_019149425.1 Psidium friedrichsthalianum
ATGTGTACCGAAATCCTATAACTTTATTACGGAAATACATTGAGTTTTAAACTTTCAAAAAAATTAATCAAGTCTTAAAACTTACAAATTGATGCAATCCAATTTCTTCATTAACTCTATCCAGATTTAACTATTACAAGATGCTAACGTGTTTTTTAATATTTTTTTTTCTCTTCTATACAGGCAATGACGGTGGCCTAAAACACAGAAATTAAAGGACCTAAAATAACGGCATTTTTAGTTTAAATATGATTTATAATACAATTTTTATATAGAGTAAACTTAAAAATTATATTGCTAAATAAACTGGAGCCCTCACTGTCTCGCCCCACCACTGCTAGAAAGGAAAGACGACGGGTGGTGGAGTCGCCAGGATCCAGCCAGGGCATAAAAATCAAGCACCTTGGAGCAAAATTTAATGATCTTTAAAGTAGACGATACCTTAAATAGATAAACATCTTGAAGCAACATTCCGTTACAGATAGAGAGATCATGTCAAGTGATTCCATATAGGCACCCGACGACTGGATTGCCCCCATCTCACGTAGTTACTTCAAGCACGTCCTTTTGGGAAATTAACCCGCATATAACGGGCCGACTTGTTGCACCAATTGAAAGGAGCACCGTGAACTTTCACGATGATGGTTTATGATGTGTACGGCTTCACTTCGACTAAGGTCTAGTGAGCAGAAAAGTTGCCGAACATTCGAACATAGATCCTGGGGAGCGGGTCCTTAGGGGGCTAAGTGCAAATGGTCCCAAGATTTTGTTCTTGATTAGCATGTGGCCTCAATCAGAGTCCACTTAAACCACCAATCTCTTTCATTATAACTTTCCATAGTTGATATGATCCCCAATCATATCACCACCAGTAGTAGAAAACTCTGTACCGGCGACTAGACAAGTCGGAATGGAGAAGCAACATGCAGTCGAACAAGAAATGAACTCTGCCAAACAAGCAATAGCATGTTTCACCGTCAATCCGCATAACGTACATACAAGGAGTCACCTAGTGAACAAGGCTAATCTTACAGAAACATGTTGAGGAAAAAGATGACAAACTTTAGATAAAGACACCATTTACATTACCAGGAAAAGTAACTGGTGAGGGATGGAAAGGGAGAGACGATAGCAGCACGCTCACAAACTCTCTTGCAGGACTCTGTGCAGACCAAGAAACTCAAGCGTCGTCAGAAATTACACATCTGAAACAGCATCCATATCTTGCCTGCTTGCCAAGCACAGTTCATGCAATTCATTCAGGATCCATTCTTCCCCAGTATGACCGCCTAATACCAGAACTCGCGTGCCTCCAACAACACAGTACTGTGTCCCCATGCGTATTTCGGCGGTTGTCCTGGAGCATTAAGAATCCTCCAAGATGGCTTCTCTTCAGAAGGATCCAATAGGAAGACCTGAGATGGTGAGTGCAAGCCTGCTATAGAACCACCAAAGATCAAAATCCGACCACAAGGCATGCTGACCGCCACATGGTCCAGTCTAGGAGGTGGGACTACAGCGCTCTGACTACCGATGCCTGTCAATGTGCTGCATGCCAACTGTCTCCATCGCGGCTCTTCATCATCCAAGTCAATGGTGTAGCCTCACCCGATCGCAGCCTCAAATGCCCACTTTTCGCCAGCCCGCCAAACATGAGGAGATTCGTCCTACCATATACGAGAGAGAATGTCCCAGTCTTGATGGTGGAGCCCAAGAAGTAGGGATCCTCCTTCCATGTAGGCTTGTCTGTGGTGAGATCCAATAAGTAAGTGTCACTGAGGAGTACTCCAGCATCAGTGCAACCACCTGAGACACCAGCTTAGAACCCTCCACCGTGCAAGAGCTGTGCCAAGATCTAGGAAGAGGCGGGGTCCCACCTGAGACTTCTTTCCATGTCGGCTGTTTTGCATCCAAATCCAGCACAAACACGTCGTTGAGCAATCCTTCCCTCCCACAACCTCCAAACACCACCAACCACGATCCATTGAGGCACGAAAGTGTGTGGCCCCACCGGCCTGGAGGAGATGATTCCACACTCACACGTCTCCACTCTGGATTGCAGCATCGAGGTTGAGCACAAATGTATCATCCATTGGCTGCATGTTAACCCCTTCACCTCCAAACAGCACAAGCGATTCCCTGCAGCACAAGCACTGAAGTTGCACCTTGAAGGTTCCACCGCTCCTCCAACTGTCAATTTCCTCCAGCAAACAGCCTCCAGAGTCGTCAACTCCCTAGCCAAACGCCCCCAGCCTAATTTCTCAGTTATCCTTTCCAAAGCGCCGGTGACGTCTCTTCCCCAAGCATTTTGACAAACCATCTTCCTTAGATGCTCATTCTTCGTTAGGTGGCGAATCCTTCTACAGACAGATCCAATTGATGCCACGTCCCTTGGCGTTAGCCGTGACAAAATATTGTGCGCTAAAACTTCATCAGAAAGTTGAAGTATCCCACACATTCTTGATACTGTACAAAAGGCAATGGCCCATCTTTTGGAGTGTATACATCATCTGCTCACACTTGTTGTTGGAGTCTCCTTGAAAACAGGATAAGATATGCAGTTCAGATCAATTTTTGCTTCAGAAAATATTTGAATGCCTATCACATGCGTGACGATTCCATCATCATCATGAATCGGAGCTAGCTTTAACCTATTAACCAAAGGAGTGCCATCCTTCCTGAAGTTGAGGAGCTCGCCTTGAAATTCAAAGACCTTGCTCAAGGCATCGTCTGATTTCAGAAACAATCACTGGGTCAACCAAAGGATGCCGTCTCTGAGCATGAGGATCTCTATATTGCAAGAATCGGCTGAAATGAAGGGGCATCACAAGAGTCAAAAGAGAAGCTAACAAACTCCCAAAAGCAACACAAACAGAATACTCCAAACATAGCATCGTTAGTGATGTATGTACCTATATGATGGACGTGAAAGAGAAGACAGTGCAAAAGCTCAATATGTCCCATAAGAAAATGTTTAGATCAGAGAGTACCGCATCCTGTGGTAAGCTCATTCTAAAACACACTATGGCACATGTAGAAGCAGTAGAGTGCCCAATCATTTCTCTATTCGACAATGAGCCTTGACATTCATAAGACCGACACGACATGAATGACAATCTTAGGTGATCATATCCCTAAATAGTTCTCAAACTGGAACGCTTAAAGAGCTTAAGTGGAAGCTGAGAAGTCATTTCTATGTCATTTTGCGGAAATTAATGAAGATAAAAGTTTATGTCCACCTTAAGTGTAAATCAAAGGTCACCTAAATTATTTTCCAGGTGTCGGCTGTCTTGGGTGACTTCCATCAGTGCAAAAGAAGAAAAAATCAGCCAGTCAAAAGGAAGTGATGAAAACCCAGAACCAAAATGCTGATAACCATAAACCCAAACAAACAAATGAAAAAACTTCAATCCACCGTACTTGCTTTGACACATCAAGCAAACTCCCATAATTTCCTCTTCGCACTTGACAAAATGATTAAAAGTATCATCTTCTTGTAGTTACTACTGCTGAATCAACAAATTAAGCATTGCCACATTTATTCATATCTTAGAACAAGGCACTACAAGGAAAAGAGTATAGCAGACACAGAGCGCGCATTTCTTCTTATTTAAAACTTCTCTATAGTACAATTTTGCCACCCTCAACACCAAGTCTCAGACTAAAGTCTAAAGATCATAACTCAATGTATCAACATGCATTTATTCCATTACCCACAAGTTTGATTTGCACAGTGACAATTGAAGAAAATGCCCCAATCCTTGCTTCACAAGCCCTCTGTCCTAAGTAAATACGGATCCATATCTTACAAGGTCCACATTCTAAAACACATCACCAACTTGTCAACTCAAGCATCTAACCAATTTTATGAAGCTTCCAAGGAGGAGTGATTGGAACAGAGTCCGGTTTCCCAGATTTGTTTACCAAGTGATGCATCAAACTGCAAGCAAGCATTTAACCTAGTGGACCATATTAAACACCCAATTCAAATTTGCCACATCATTCATTATACCAACATTGGACACACTTTTCGACAAAACTTGATCTTTCTTTTCTTCTCTTTTTAGTCCATACATACAGGATTAAACAGAATATAGGATTGCTAATGCCTGTCCTGGATTATGATTGGTCTGGTATTAAGTACACTATATCTATATTACAAGACCACAACCCGAATTGAAATTCTTACTCCTGTCAAAAATCTGCGGTGTCTTATGATGATGTACCAATAGTACCTACCTATTTTTACGCCCTCTGATACACCAATTAATATATGTCCCCCCATATTCATTCTTTCCTTCAAATTCTCTCACATAACAAACGAGCAAACGCAAAACACCCGAGGAACATCGCTCCTTCACAACAAATTTCAAACATCAAAACAACAAGCTCTCCTTTATTCTCCCAATAAATCCCCGGAATTCCTTCCCCAAACGGACAAAAAAAAAGGAAAAGAAAAGCCCAGATTCTCATCATTCTCACTACGTTGAACAACTAAAACAGAGAAAGTTGCAAATTCCAAGAACTAAATCGACATAAGAAACCGACTTACCAGTTCCGACCTAGAACCTCGTCGGCCCTGTACCCGGTGAAGCTCTCGAAGACGGTGTTCACGTAAATGATGGGGAAATCGGACTCGAGGGCGTCGGACACAACGAAGGACGTGGGCGTCAGCGGGTAGAAGAAGTGTCCGGGCTCCAGCGGGAGCTCGCTATCCTCCAACTGCTCATCGCCGCCATCGTCGTCATCTTCTACTCCTTCCTCTTCATCAAATGGCATGACATCCTCCGCGACTACTTTGTATCGGCCAGTCTTGGAGCATTTGAGCCTCTTGCCGGACCCCTTGAGCTCCTCCTCTTCTTTGCTTGCCGCCATGGGAGAGATTCTCCAGGTTGGCGCTGCGAGAGAGAGAGAGAGAGAGAGAAAAGGGGGTGGGACTTGGTTGAAATAAGGTGGAGTCATGTACATCGTCGGCGAGGGCAAGCACGCGAGGGAGGAGTCCACGTCGGTTGCGAGTGAGGAACACGTGGCAGGCGGGTATTTCACGAGGAAAATATCTTTAGGGGGGTGGGAGAGGCGGATATTTCCCGAGGAAAATATCTTGGAGAGGGGGACCCGCCACCATCCGGCTTCCACGTCACCGTCTTTGTCCGGGCAGATATTTTTATTCGACCGGAGACCGGCCGGACCACGCGGGAATACGCTATATTGCCGCCTCCCCCTCGGTTCGACTCGGCCCGCGAGGAGCAAGCGAAATATCCGGCGGTTACGATTGTATCAAACGAATTATATCACCCTTATTTAGAGCTGCAAATTTAAAATAAAAATTATAGTGACCCCACTATTTTCACATGCTCGGGATATTTTCATCCTCTTATTAGCGCATGATACTTCCTGTCACATTTTATTAATTTAAGATTATTTTTTTACCTCTTTTTTTCATTTCTTTTCTTTTTTTCTCCTTTTTTTTTTGTTTTAAGAAAAGGAAAACTTACCCACATCTCTCCCAAACAACTTTTAATTCACCCTTGCCATTCTTCCGCGCCTATTACACTTCAACTTTTCCTTGGTGCTTGTCTTCTTCTAAACTTATCCTCCATTATTATAATATAAGCAAGCACTCACCATACAGCGCGCAGAGTAAAGAAATGTTAGCTTTATTTACAAATTATTTACTTATTTTCCTAGATTTTCATGTTACTGCGAATTTTTTTCCTTCCACTTTTAGTAAATAATTCACTCAAATATCGTATATTATGGTTGATGCATGCATTACACACAATTTACTCAAAGATTGTCCATACTTATGTTTAAGTTATTTTTTAAAATAGTGGTTCCCTAATACAAGAAAAAAAAAGAAGAAGAAAGAAATTACAACTCAAAAATAATTAGTTTTTTCCATAAACACAATAATTAGTTTTCTATCTACCACATAAGACATTTTTTGGGAAAGAAGTACACCAATTTTGTTCCAAATGTTCAATTGCACTCTCTCTTTAGAGGAAAAAAATTGAGATTGCAAGAATATTTTCATTTGGGGGTGAGAAATTGCTTGAAATGTTCCCATGTCAGCCCTTTCTCAATGTACTCGATATCAGAAGGGTCGAAAGGTCCTTTGATTCTGTCGATCGACTTGATCCATGCCTTCGCCGGAAGAATGCTTTTCGACGGATCCGGCGATGTTCCAAAGCTCAAGCTTGAAGAAAATCCCTAGAAATTAGTTTCACAATGTCAATTATATACATAGCAACCAACTCACCTAGAAATTGAGCCAAACGGGTGCAACTGAACTGCTCTACGCTTGTAATTTTCATAGTGTAATTTACCCTTAGCATTATACCTTCTCTGATATGAGAAGTACGACTTTCACATCGATTTATCGCTTACGTTAACTTCCCAGATATCCTCAGAAAGATCAATCCCGATTCGGTTCGGCTTATTTAAAAAATCAATTAGGCTCGATTCAGCATAACTGCAGATGGACTGACCTTATAGATGAGGACTTCTACCTCCTCTCCGTCCACAGCGGCATGCACCACAAGAGCTTCCCCTCTTGCGGACTGGCTGTACAGTTCCAACATTGCAATCTCCTCGTTGCGGCCGTGCTCTTCCCGTCGCCTCTGTCTCCTCGTCCTCCTCCTCGCCGCCGCCGCCATGCCGCACCGATCTCCACCTCGCGGCGCACGGAACGCTCGCGTTGTGTGGACGGCTCTTGCATGGCCCTTGAGCTCCGAGTGTAGACTTCGTCCTCGCGGATGCGAGAGGTTGTTCATGAGTGGTGAGGAGGTTTGGGAGCTTCGGCGGTGAAGGAAGGGTGGTCGCCCATTTGCCTGAGTTGTGAAGCATTTCTGTGAGAGGGAGTGTGTATGGTCAAACGTTGTAGTTCTGAGGATAAGGTCATGCGGTGACCTATTGGTTGAAGTTGGGGAAGAACCGCAACCCACTCCAATTTTAATTTTTTTCTCTTATTATATTTTTTATATTTTCTCCGAAAATTCGAAATTAACAGCATTTCTCCCGACTTTTAGAGAAATGTGAGACAATCTTACGCGATTTGATTTTTTTAATACTTATATATTTTGAGAGCCTATTATCTTAAAAATCGGATGGATAAAACGTTTATATAATTCACCATGAACTAGGTGAGCTTTCACTATTATGTGATGTCTCTGCATAAGATGTAACTAATACCTCATGCCTCATGTGAGATCTGAACACGACAACCGACTTGAATTAGTCATTGCTCTCTTTCAAAAAGTGACATTGACATCGAATTAATCTTTGTCTCGATATTTACGGAAAGACAGTCGTAACATCTATGAATTTCTCAAACAAACACTCTATGCCACTTTCATGGATTGAGTTTTATCTTCAATTTTTTTTTTTTTTGCACTCTACCCCAATGCCTGAAGCCCCGCTTTCAAGCAGACTTTTAGTTAAGACGAGAATTTAGACCCTGACAAATTGGAGTCATCACAAAAGTAAATTGTCAGCAAATTTTCTAGACTTTGCTAAGAGTGTTGTTGTACTTAAAATATTTGCCCTTTGGGTTGGCCTTCGGCCCGTCTGATGTAGCCTTGGCCCTCATTTCTTGCGCAAGGCCCAACTTCATACCTCGATCCAAGCGCAAGCACCAGACTGGCCAATGGGTTCTACTCGAAGCAGGGAAATTGTTCAATCAATCCTAAACTTATTAGACGATGATCAGTTCAGTCATAAACCTTTCAATTAAGCCAATTTAATCATTTTGGCAAATTTTCACCAAAGTTTGCTGATATAAGAATCTAGTCAGCGTTGATCATTTTATGTGGCATGACTAGCATTAGTATGCATAACTTTTTTTTTTTAATTCTTTGTTGATTTTTTACTTTTTTTTTCTTTCCTTCTTCCTCTGGCCAAGTACCAACCGTAGGCGATGGTCGATGAGGTCAACCTCGCCTAGCAACGCCAAGGTTAAGCCTTGCTGGTGGCCGGACCCTCGCCTTAGGCTAGTCTCTGGTCGTCGCCGAAGGTCGGGCAAAAGACTAGAGGAAGAAGGAAAGAAAGAAAGAAAAAGAATAAAAATAGAAAAAAATTAGAGATTAGCACCAGCCGTACCACATAAGACGGTCGGCACTGACTAGATTGCTACATCAAATAATTTTGGCCAAAATTGATCGAAACGATTAAATGGCACCCACCCATCGGTGGCAGCTGGTTTGCGCTCTGGTCCTTTCAAGAGGTCCTGGGTTCGAACTCTGGGTGCGGTGATTTAAGCGGAGGGTGTGGCGGTGGGATGCTGCGCTAGCTCTCCCGGATTATACGCGATCTGTACGCGCGGACACCTTCGATACAAACGATTAAATTGGCAAATCATTGAAAGATTTATAACTAAACCGATAAAATTAAAAAAGTTTAGGATCACATTGACAAATTATCAAAAAAATTTAAGATCAAGTTGACACAATTAAAATATTTAAGGCTGAATTATCCGTCAGAGGATTTTTCGAATAATTTTTCCACTTAGAGCAATTAGCCCAAAAAGGGGCCTTGCCCTATTTATGGGGAGGTATGCTGCTGCCCCAAAATCCCAACACACTTTCCCTCTCCTTCTCTTGTTTCATCACACATGCTTTCGTGACTAAAATGTCGGATGGTTTTCCTGAGGCCAAATCGAAGAAGACTTCTTTTTGTGATGTGCGAGTTTGACTGCGGCCGCGGTGTCGGGCGAATCCAACTTAATCGGGCATCAACAAGTATCCCATGCACGAACAAAGTGTCCTCGGAAACCTAGGTTGTATCAAAAATATTTCACTTGCCACTAGTACTAATCTAGCTAATCCAAGAGTGATCGGTTTTAGAATGAATGGTCCCCACCTTAAAAATTGAGAATCAATCGCTAGGGACCGATTTCGCAAAATGAGAATAGTGAATCATTCGCTCGTTTCATGACTCACTCGAGAATCGAACCACCAGTTCGATCCGGTTCTGGGTGGATTTATGGAACCGGCCTATCCATTATTACTTATGTTCCGTTTTATCATTACAGAATGCTTTGGAAATGAGGATGAGTTCTTTATTTCCTAGGCTCTATAGAGTAATCCACCATTTGTTCTTTTGGTTGACTTCTTAATGCTTATATACAACTGGGATGATTTATGTCCTGAAAAACTTTTTGTTGATGTAATGTTTATATGCTAAATAAAACTTAACAACGATGCTGAAATATACCTTAAGAGAGGATCTTAAATGAGATAAGCTTGAATAATCACAACATGGCTTGCTAAATCTCATAATATATATTCATTATGTAAATAAAATCTAGTCCGATTGGATGTTCCTACATGAAATCGGAAATCAAACCAATACCCACCGACTTCAGCAAATTGGAATTGGGAACTGGACCAGCACTCAGTGGGAACTATCCAAAATTAGCGGATTGGTATACTTCAGTTTAGTTTGGGTGGATCTTTATTTTTTTCCTCTCCCGTAGCTATTAGCTTCCTCAAAAACGGCGACGTAGCGAAAGGGAACCCAAAGACAGAATAGAGTAAACGGCACGCGAGGGGCTTGCGCGTGGGACTGGAGAGGGGGCCACAGTTATCCCATCGACTGCCGCGCCCCAATTATTGGAGCTTTCTCTCACCCGCGGCCGCGTCAACTCTCCCCCGCCAACCGTCCACCCATCAACCCCACATCATCTTAACCTTAATCCCGATTAATTAAGAAAATCACAAGCGAGAAAGCATATAGCTGCAGGAGAAAAAGAAATATTCTTCTCATACGTGCTGAAAAAATGCTGACTATTGACGACGTCATATGTCGCAGCGGCGGCGCTCGCCGGACCTCTCAGACGGCGCGTGAGGTACAGAACCCTCGTAACAACGCTGTGTACGTCGGGCTTCATTTTCACTTTTAAGGAGAATTAATAAACAAAAATTAAGAAAAGAAAAAGAAAAAAATACTCCCATTATAAGACCGGAAGAGTTAGTAGTGACTAGTATTTTTATCAGCGTCGCCGTCGTCACACGATTAAAAAAAGGTCGACTTCAATGGAGTCTCTCTTCATTACCTCATCATCACCGTCATCTTCTCCCTCCCTTCGTCAATCATCGCGCCGTTCCTAGTCCTAGTCCTACCGACTTCTCTCCGAATCGGCGACCAACGGGGCCGGCTTCGTCCACCGCCCGCCCTCGCTTGCTGCTCGGAATTCTAGGGTTCGCCGTCTCAGATCCGTCGACGCTCGGCGTCGTCGACTCGGTTTCCTTCCCTGGCGATCCGGTAGTGAAGCTTCCTGGTTTCGGCGGATGCTGGTGCGGGGCTAGAGCTTGACGTTCCTTTTTGGTTCGAGGGGGTTCGGGCGATGGATGCCCTGCAAAGAGTGGTTCAGCCGCCGGGCGCGGGCGGCTACGGCCCGCACGCCTCGAGCAGGGGCGGCGATTTGGCCGTGCCCGATCAGTTTCCGGCTGGTCTGAGGGTTCTCGTGGTGGATGACGACCTCACTTGCTTGAGAGTGCTGGAGCAGATGCTTCGCCGCTGCTCGTATAACGGTAGATTGCTTGATTACTTACCTCGATTTCATTTGTTTTGTTCCTCTCGTTTTCAGTTTGCGGGTGAATATTCAATTTTGCAGTCGTCTTGGTGAGTCGAAATTTTTGCTGTGAGGTTGAGTAGTCTTAGTTCGCAAGT
Source organism: Psidium friedrichsthalianum (assembly GCA_019149425.1). Lineage (NCBI taxonomy): Eukaryota > Viridiplantae > Streptophyta > Magnoliopsida > Myrtales > Myrtaceae > Psidium > Psidium friedrichsthalianum. The sequence goes on from JAGVVM010007074.1 coordinate 10,669, forward strand.
AACTATTTCGTGCTTGACTGTGGAGTCCAACTTCCAAGTGCTTGAGTGCGGATCGACAGGGTGATTGATTCCCACGGAAGTGGGTTAGTGGGAAAGTTGGCATGCTCTTTCATTTCAAAGCAATTGCTCTCAGGCCAGGTCACACTATATTTCTAAGTACGTCTGCTAGTAATAATAGATTGATAGAGTGAGAACAGATGACACAGATTGCTCCATCTTAGGTGGACAGCTTCTCTTGATGGATCATGGCTGAAACTATGTTGGGAATCTGAGGTAGTGGAGTTATGTGTTCAATAATTATAAGCTGGAATGTTTGGTTTTGAGTGGTGATGGCATTTTGTTGGTAACTTCATTCGTTACTCTGCTTATTGTTGGGATTCCGAGATGATATCATCTCCTTTTCTTGTGCTGTGAAGTTCTAGGTGTGTAGAAGGAGGGAATAAATGACAAAGAAGTAGAACCATACTATAAAGAAAATGAAACTGCTTGAGGAAATGGACCAATCTGAGGATGTTCTGTGGATCGCTGGGATCAACTTTCTTAACACTAACTGTTCGATACCAACAATCTCAGCAAATGTGAGAATTAAAAAGTCTTTTGACTGTTATTGCTAGACATCTGTAGTTCCATGTGTATGTGTATTATACTGCCTTTCGTCCATTAGAGTAAATTTGATAACTAAAATAGCTGAAATGTGCAGTCATTGTCCCTCATGTTCTGCATAGGCACAAAGAAATATCGTAATGCTCTGACAATTGTGGAATAGTAAAAGAGTTCGCAATAAAATAGATGGGTTTGAAATTGTGACAGAGAAGATGGGGCTAATGTCAAGATAGTAAGTGGCTATTATGTCAAGACCTTTTGTTTTCTAGACTTTTTGGAAATTGTGTATATTGCATATACACAATTTCCAAAAAGTCTAGAAAACAAAAGGTCTTGACATAATAGCCACTTACTATCTTGACATTAGCCCCATCTTCTCTGTCACAATTTCAAACCCATCTATTTTATTGCGAACTCTTTTACTATTCCACAATTGTCAGAGCATTACGATATTTCTTTGTGCCTATGCAGAACATGAGGGACAATGACTGCACATTTCAGCTATTTTAGTTATCAAATTTACTCTAATGGACGAAAGGCAGTATAATACACATACACATGGAACTACAGATGTCTAGCAATAACAGTCAAAAGACTTTTTAATTCTCACATTTGCTGAGATTGTTGGTATCGAACAGTTAGTGTTAAGAAAGTTGATCCCAGCGATCCACAGAACATCCTCAGATTGGTCCATTTCCTCAAGCAGTTTCATTTTCTTTATAGTATGGTTCTACTTCTTTGTCATTTATTCCCTCCTTCTACACACCTAGAACTTCACAGCACAAGAAAAGGAGATGATATCATCTCGGAATCCCAACAATAAGTAGTAACGAATGAAGTTACCAACAAAATGCCATCACCACTCAAAACCAAACATTCCAGCTTATAATTATTGAACACATAACTCCACTACCTCAGATTCCCAACATAGTTTCAGCCATGATCCATCAAGAGAAGCTGTCCACCTAAGATGGAGCAATCTGTGTCATCTGTTCTCACTCTATCAATCTATTATTACTAGCAGACGTACTTAGAAATATAGTGTGACCTGGCCTGAGAGCAATTGCTTTGAAATGAAAGAGCATGCCAACTTTCCCACTAACCCACTTCCGTGGGAATCAATCACCCTGTCGATCCGCACTCAAGCACTTGGAAGTTGGACTCCACAGTCAAGCACGAAATAGTTACTTGCGAACTAAGACTACTCAACCTCACAGCAAAAATTTCGACTCACCAAGACGACTGCAAAATTGAATATTCACCCGCAAACTGAAAACGAGAGGAACAAAACAAATGAAATCGAGGTAAGTAATCAAGCAATCTACCGTTATACGAGCAGCGGCGAAGCATCTGCTCCAGCACTCTCAAGCAAGTGAGGTCGTCATCCACCACGAGAACCCTCAGACCAGCCGGAAACTGATCGGGCACGGCCAAATCGCCGCCCCTGCTCGAGGCGTGCGGGCCGTAGCCGCCCGCGCCCGGCGGCTGAACCACTCTTTGCAGGGCATCCATCGCCCGAACCCCCTCGAACCAAAAAGGAACGTCAAGCTCTAGCCCCGCACCAGCATCCGCGAAACCAGGAAGCTTCACTACCGATCGCCAGGGGAAGGAAACCGAGTCGACGACGCCGAGCGTCGACGGATCTGAGACGGCGAACCCTAGAATTCCGAGCAGCAAGCGAGGGCGGGCGGTGGACGAAGCCGGCCCCGTTGGTCGCCGATTCGGAGAGAAGTCGGTAGGACTAGGACTAGGAACGGCGCGATGATTGACGAAGGGAGGGAGAAGATGACGGTGATGATGAGGTAATGAAGAGAGACTCCATTGAAGTCGACCTTTTTTTAATCGTGTGACGACGGCGACGCTGATAAAAATACTAGTCACTACTAACTCTTCCGGTTTTATAATGGGAGTATTTTTTTCTTTTTTTTTCTTAATTTTTGTTTATTAATTCTCCTTAAAAGTGAAAATGAAGCCCGACGTACACAGCGTTGTTACGAGGGTTCTGTACCTCACGCGCCGTCTGAGAGGTCCGGCGAGCGCCGCCGCTGCGATATATGACGTCGTCAATAGTCAGCATTTTTTCAGCACGTATGAGAAGAATATTTCTTTTTCTCCTGCAGCTATATGCTTTCTCGGCTTGTGATTTTCTTAATTAATCGGGATTAAGGTTAAGATGATGTGGGGTTGATGGGTGGACGGTTGGCGGGGGAGAGTTGACGCGGCCGCGGGTGAGAGAAAGCTCCAATAATTGGGGCGCGGCAGTCGATGGGATAACTGTGGCCCCCTCTCCAGTCCCACGCGCAAGCCCCCTCGCGTGCCGTTTACTCTATTCTGTCTTTGGGTTCCCTTTCGCTACGTCGCCGTTTTTGAGGAAGCTAATAGCTACGGGAGAGGAAAAAATAAAGACCCACCCAAACTAAACTGAACTATACCCAATCCGCTAATTTTGGATAGTTCCCACTGAGTGCTGGTCCAGTTCCCAATTCCAATCTGCTGAAGTCGGTGGGTATTGATTTGATTTCCGATTTCATGTAGGAACCATACAATCGGACTAGATTTATTTACATAATGAATATATATTATGAGATTTAGCAAGCCATGTTGTGATTATTCAAGCTTATCTCATTTAAGATCCTCTCTTAAGGTATATTTCAGCATCGTTGTTAAGTTTTATTTAGCATATAAACGGTTACATCAACAAAAAGTTTTTCAGGACATAAATCATCCCAGTTGTATATAAGCATTAAGAAGTCAACCAAAAGAACAAATAGTGGATTACTCTATAGAGCCTAGGAAATAAGAACTCATCCTTATTTCCAAAGCATTCTGTAATGATAAAACGGAACATAAGTAATAATGGATAAGGCCGGTTCCATAAATCCATCCAGAACCGGATCGAACTGGTGGTTCGATTCTCGAGTGAGTTCATGAAACGAGCGAATGATTCACTATTCTCATTTTGCGAAATCGGTCCCTAGCGATTGATTCTCAATTTTTAAGGTGGGGACCATTCATTCTAAAACCGATCACTCTTGGATTAGCTAGATTAGTACTAGTGGCAAGTGAAATATTTTTGATACAACCTAGGTTTCCGAGGACACTTTGTTCGTGCATGGGATACTTGTTGATGCCCGATTAAGTTGGATTCGCCCGACACCGCGGCCGCAGTCAAACTCGCACATCACAAAAAGAAGTCTTCTTCGATTTGGCCTCAGGAAAACCATCCGACATTTTAGTCACGAAAGCATGTGTGATGAAACAAGAGAAGGAGAGGGAAAGTGTGTTGGGATTTTGGGGCAGCATACCTCCCCATAAATAGGGCAAGGCCCCTTTTTGGGCTAATTGCTCTAAGTGGAAAAATTATTCGAAAAATCCTCTGATGGATAATTCAGCCTTAAATATTTTAATTGTGTCAACTTGATCTTAAATTTTTTTGATAATTTGTCAATGTGATCCTAAACTTTTTTAATTTTATCGGTTTAGTTATAAATCTTTCAATGATTTGCCAATTTAATCGTTTCGTATCAAGGTGTTTTCGAAATCCTCCGATAGCGCAGCATCCCAATCTTAAATTTCGATCTCGTAGAGCAATGGTGGTGCCACGTTTCCAGTGCCGACCGTCTTATGTGGTACGGCTGGTGCTAATCTCTAATTTTTTTCTATTTTTATTCTTTTTCTTTTCTTTCTTTCCTTCTTCCTCTGTCTTTTGCCCGACCTTTGGCGACGACCAGAGACTAGCCTAAGGCGAGGGTCCGGCCACCAGCAAGGCTTAACCTTGGCGTTGCTAGGCGAGGTTGACCTCATCGACCATCGCCTACGGTTGTACTTGGCCAGAGGAAGAAGGAAAGAAAAAAAAAGTAAAAAATCAACAAAGAATTAAAAAAAAAAAGTTATGCATACTAATGCTAGTCATGCCACATAAAATGATCAATGCTGACTAGATTCTTATATCAGCAAACTTTGGTGAAAATTTGCCAAAATGATTAAATTGGCTTAATTGAAAGGTTTATGACTGAACTGATCATCGTCTAATAAGTTTAGGATTGATTGAACAATTTTCCCTGCTTCGAGTAGAACCCATTGGCCAGTCTGGTGCTTGCGCTTGGATCGAGGTATGAAGTTGGGCCTTGCGCAAGAAATGAGGGCCAAGGCTACATCAGACGGGCCGAAGGCCAACCCAAAGGGCAAATATTTTAAGTACAACAACACTCTTAGCAAAGTCTAGAAAATTTGCTGACAATTTACTTTTGTGATGACTCCAATTTGTCAGGGTCTAAATTCTCGTCTTAACTAAAAGTCTGCTTGAAAGCGGGGCTTCAGGCATTGGGGTAGAGTGCAAAAAAAAAAAAAATTGAAGATAAAACTCAATCCATCAAAGTGGCATCCAATGTTTGTTTAGAAATTCATAGATGTTACGACTGTCTTTCCGTAAATATCGAGACAAAGATTAATTCGATGTCAATGTCACTTTTTGAAAGAGAGCAATGACTAATTCAAGTCGGTTGTCGTTTCAGATCTCACATGAGGCATGAGGTATTAGTTACATCTTATGCAGAGACATCACATTAATAGTGAAAGCTCACCTAGTTCATGGTGAATTATATAAACGTTTTATCCATCTGTTTTTAAGATAATAGGCTCTCAAAATATATAAGTATTAAAAAAATCAAATCGCGTAAGATTGTCTCACATTTCTCTAAAAGTCGGGAGAAATGCTGTTAATTTCGAATTTTCGGAGAAAATATAAAAAATAATAATAAGAGAAAAAAATTAAAATTAGAGTGGGTTGCGGTTCTTCCCAACTTCAACCAATAGGTCACCGCATGACCTTATCCTCAGAACTACAACGTTTGACCATACACACTCCCTCTCACAGAAATGCTTCACAACTCAGGCAAATGGGCGACCACCCTTCCTTCACCGCCGAAGCTCCCAAACCTCCTCACCACTCATGAACAACCTCTCGCATCCGCGAGGACGAAGTCTACACTCGGAGCTCAAGGGCCATGCAAGAGCCGTCCACACAACGCGAGCGTTCCGTGCGCCGCGAGGTGGAGATCGGTGCGGCATGGCGGCGGCGGCGAGGAGGAGGACGAGGAGACAGAGGCGACGGGAAGAGCACGGCCGCAACGAGGAGATTGCAATGTTGGAACTGTACAGCCAGTCCGCAAGAGGGGAAGCTCTTGTGGTGCATGCCGCTGTGGACGGAGAGGAGGTAGAAGTCCTCATCTATAAGGTCAGTCCATCTGCAGTTATGCTGAATCGAGCCTAATTGATTTTTAAATAAGCCGAACCGAATCGGGATTGATCTTTCTGAGGATATCTGGAAGTTAACGTAAGCGATAAATCGATGTGAAAGTCGTACTTCTCATATCAGAGAAGGTATAATGCTAAGGGTAAATTACACTATGAAAATTACAAGCGTAGAGCAGTTCAGTTGCACCGTTTGGCTCAATTTCTAGGTGAGTTGGTTGCTATGTATATAATTGACATTGTGAAACTAATTTCTAGGGATTTTCTTCAAGCTTGAGCTTTGGAACATCGCCGGATCCGTCGAAAAGCATTCTTCCGGCGAAGGCATGGATCAAGTCGATCGACAGAATCAAAGGACCTTTCGACCCTTCTGATATCGAGTACATTGAGAAAGGCAGACATGGGAACATTTCAAGCAATTTCTCACCCCCAAATGAAAATACTCTTGCAATCTCAATTTTTTTCCTCTAAAGAGAGAGTGCAATTGAACATTTGGAACAAAATTGGTGTACTTCTTTCCCAAAAAATGTCTTATGTGGTAGATAGAAAACTAATTATTGTGTTTATGGAAAAAAACTATTATTTGAGTTGTAATTTCTTTCTTCTTCTTTTTTTTCTTGTATTAGGGAACCACTATTTAAAAAATAACTTAAACATAAGTATGGGACAATCTTTGAGTAAATTGTGTGTAATGCATGCATCAACCATAATATACGATATTTGAGTGAATTATTTACTAAAAGTGGAAGGAAAAAAATTCGCAGTAACATGAAAATCTAGGAAAATAAAGTAAATAATTTGTAAATAAGCTAACATTTCTTTACTCTGCGCGCTGTATGGTGAGTGCTTGCTTATATTATAATAATGGAGGATAAGTTTAGAAGAAGACAAGCACCAAGGAAAAGTTGAAGTGTAATAGGCGCGGAAGAATGGCAAGGGTGAATTAAAAGTTGTTTGGGAGAGATGTGGGTAAGTTTTCCTTTTCTTAAAACAAAAAAAAAGGAGGAAAAAGAAAAAGAAATGAAAAAAAGAGGTAAAAAAATAATCTTAAATTAATAAAATGTGACAGGAAGTATCATGCGCTAATAAGAGGATGAAAATATCCCGAGCATGTGAAAATAGTGGGGTCACTATAATTTTTTTATTTTAAAATTTGCAGCTCTAAATAAGGGTGATATATTCGTTTGATACAATCGTAACCGCCGGATATTTCGCTTGCTCCTCGCGGGCCGAGTCGAACCGAGGGGGAGGCGGCAATATAGCGTATTCCCGCGTGGTCCGGCCGGTCTCCGGTCGAATAAAAATATCTGCCCGGACAAAGACGGTGACGTGGAAGCCGGATGGTGGCGGGTCCCCCTCTCCAAGATATTTTCCTCGGGAAATATCCGCCTCTCCCCACCCCCCTAAAGATATTTTCCTCGTGAAATACCCGCCTGCCACGTGTTCCTCACTCGCAACCGACGTGGACTCCTCCCTCGCGTGCTTGCCCTCGCCGACGATGTACATGACTCCACCTTATTTCAACCAAGTCCCACCCCCTTTTCTCTCTCTCTCTCTCTCTCTCGCAGCGCCAACCTGGAGAATCTCTCCCATGGCGGCAAGCAAAGAAGAGGAGGAGCTCAAGGGGTCCGGCAAGAGGCTCAAATGCTCCAAGACTGGCCGATACAAAGTAGTCGCGGAGGATGTCATGCCATTTGATGAAGAGGAAGGAGTAGAAGATGACGACGATGGCGGCGATGAGCAGTTGGAGGATAGCGAGCTCCCGCTGGAGCCCGGACTCTTCTTCTACCGCTGACGCCCACGTCCTTCGTTGTGTCCGACGCCCTCGAGTCCGATTTCCCCATCATTTACGTGAACACCGTCTTCGAGAGCTTCACCGGGTACAGGGCCGACGAGGTTCTAGGTCGGAACTGGTAAGTCGGTTTCTTATGTCGATTTAGTTCTTGGAATTTGCAACTTTCTCTGTTTTAGTTGTTCAACGTAGTGAGAATGATGAGAATCTGGGCTTTTCTTTTCCTTTTTTTTTGTCCTTTTGGGGAAGGAATTCCGGGGATTTATTGGGAGAATAAAGGAGAGCTTGTTGTTTTGATGTTTGAAATTTGTTGTGAAGGAGCGATGTTCCTCGGGTGTTTTGCGTTTGCTCGTTTGTTATGTGAGAGAATTTGAAGGAAAGAATGAATATGGGGGGACATATATTAATTGGTGTATCAGAGGGCGTAAAAATAGGTAGGTACTATTGGTACATCATCATAAGACACCGCAGATTTTTGACAGGAGTAAGAATTTCAATTCGGGTTGTGGTCTTGTAATATAGATATAGTGTACTTAATACCAGACCAATCATAATCCAGGACAGGCATTAGCAATCCTATATTCTGTTTAATCCTGTATGTATGGACTAAAAAGAGAAGAAAAGAAAGATCAAGTTTTGTCGAAAAGTGTGTCCAATGTTGGTATAATGAATGATGTGGCAAATTTGAATTGGGTGTTTAATATGGTCCACTAGGTTAAATGCTTGCTTGCAGTTTGATGCATCACTTGGTAAACAAATCTGGGAAACCGGACTCTGTTCCAATCACTCCTCCTTGGAAGCTTCATAAAATTGGTTAGATGCTTGAGTTGACAAGTTGGTGATGTGTTTTAGAATGTGGACCTTGTAAGATATGGATCCGTATTTACTTAGGACAGAGGGCTTGTGAAGCAAGGATTGGGGCATTTTCTTCAATTGTCACTGTGCAAATCAAACTTGTGGGTAATGGAATAAATGCATGTTGATACATTGAGTTATGATCTTTAGACTTTAGTCTGAGACTTGGTGTTGAGGGTGGGCAAAATTGTACTATAGAGAAGTTTTAAATAAGAAGAAATGCGCGCTCTGTGTCTTGCTATACTCTTTTTCCTTGTAGTGCCTTGTTCTAAGATATGAATAAATGTGGCAATGCTTAATTTGTTGATTCAGCAGTAGTAACTACAAGAAGATGATACTTTTAATCATTTTGTCCAGTGCGAAGAGGAAATTATGGGAGTTTGCTTGATGTGTCAAAGCAAGTACGGTGGATTGAAGTTTTTTCATTTGTTTGTTTGGGTTTATGGTTATCAGCATTTTGGTTCTGGGTTTTCATCACTTCCTTTTGACTGGCTGATTTTTTCTTCTTTTGCACTGATGGAAGTCACCCAAGACAGCCGACACCTGGAAAATAATTTAGGTGACCTTTGATTTACACTTAAGGTGGACATAAAACTTTTATCTTCATTAATTTCCGCAAAATGACATAGAAATGATCTTCTCAGCTTCCACTTAAGCTCTTTAAGCGTTCCAGTTTGAGAACTATTTAGGGATATGATCACCTAAGATTGTCATTCATGTCGTGTCGGTCTTATGAATGTCAAGGCTCATTGTCGAATAGAGAAATGATTGGGCACTCTACTGCTTCTACAGTGTGCCATAGTGTGTTTTAGAATGAGCTTACCACAGGATGCGGTACTCTCTGATCTAAACATTTTCTTAATGGGACATATTGAGCTTTTGCACTGTCTTCTCTTTCACGTCCATCATATAGGTACATACATCACTAACGATGCTATGTTTGGAGTATTCTGTTTGTGTTGCTTTTGGGAGTTTGTTAGCTTCTCTTTTGACTCTTGTGATGCCCCTTCATTTCAGCCGATTCTTGCAATATAGAGATCCTCATGCTCAGAGACGGCATCCTTTGGTTGACCCAGTGATTGTTTCTGAAATCAGACGATGCCTTGAGCAAGGTCTTGAATTTCAAGGCGAGCTCCTCAACTTCAGGAAGGATGGCACTCCTTTGGTTAATAGGTTAAAGCTAGCTCCGATTCATGATGATGATGGAATCGTCACGCATGTGATAGGCATTCAAATATTTTCTGAAGCAAAAATTGATCTGAACTGCATATCTTATCCTGTTTTCAAGGAGAACTCCAACAACAAGTGTGAGCAGATGAATGTATACACTCCAAAAGATGGGCCATTGCCTTTTGTACAGTATCAAGAAATGTGTGGGATACTTCAACTTTCTGATGAAGTTTTAGCGCACAATATTTTGTCACGGCTAACGCCAAGGGACGTGGCATCAATTGGATCTGTCTGTAGAAGGATTCGCCACCTAACGAAGAATGAGCATCTAAGGAAGATGGTTTGTCAAAATGCTTGGGGAAGAGACGTCACCGGCGCTTTGGAAAGGATAACTGAGAAATTAGGCTGGGGGCGTTTGGCTAGGGAGTTGACGACTCTGGAGGCTGTTTGCTGGAGGAAATTGACAGTTGGAGGAGCGGTGGAACCTTCAAGGTGCAACTTCAGTGCTTGTGCTGCAGGGAATCGGCTTGTGCTGTTTGGAGGTGAAGGGGTTAACATGCAGCCAATGGATGATACATTTGTGCTCAACCTCGATGCTGCAATCCAGAGTGGAGACGTGTGAGTGTGGAATCATCTCCTCCAGGCCGGTGGGGCCACACACTTTCGTGCCTCAATGGATCGTGGTTGGTGGTGTTTGGAGGTTGTGGGAGGGAAGGATTGCTCAACGACGTGTTTGTGCTGGATTTGGATGCAAAACAGCCGACATGGAAAGAAGTCTCAGGTGGGACCCCGCCTCTTCCTAGATCTTGGCACAGCTCTTGCACGGTGGAGGGTTCTAAGCTGGTTGTCTCAGGTGGTTGCACTGATGCTGGAGTACTCCTCAGTGACACTTACTTATTGATCTCACCACAGACAAGCCTACATGGAAGGAGATCCCTACTTCTTGGGCTCCACCATCAAGACTGGGACATTCTCTCTCGTTATATGGTAGGACGAATCTCCTCATGTTTGGCGGGCTGGCGAAAAGTGGGCATTTGAGGCTGCGATCGGGTGAGGCCTACACCATTGACTTGGATGATGAAGAGCCGCGATGGAGACAGTTGGCATGCAGCACATTGACAGGCATCGGTAGTCAGAGCGCTGTAGTCCCACCTCCTAGACTGGACCATGTGGCGGTCAGCATGCCTTGTGGTCGGATTTTGATCTTTGGTGGTTCTATAGCAGGCTTGCACTCACCATCTCAGGTCTTCCTATTGGATCCTTCTGAAGAGAAGCCATCTTGGAGGATTCTTAATGCTCCAGGACAACCGCCGAAATACGCATGGGGACACAGTACCTGTGTTGTTGGAGGCACGCGAGTTCTGGTATTAGGCGGTCATACTGGGGAAGAATGGATCCTGAATGAATTGCATGAACTGTGCTTGGCAAGCAGGCAAGATATGGATGCTGTTTCAGATGTGTAATTTCTGACGACGCTTGAGTTTCTTGGTCTGCACAGAGTCCTGCAAGAGAGTTTGTGAGCGTGCTGCTATCGTCTCTCCCTTTCCATCCCTCACCAGTTACTTTTCCTGGTAATGTAAATTGGTGTCTTTATCTAAAGTTTGTCATCTTTTTCCTCAACATGTTTCTGTAAGATTAGCCTTGTTCACTAGGTGACTCCTTGTATGTACGTTATGCGGATTGACGGTGAAACATGCTATTGCTTGTTTGGCAGAGTTCATTTCTTGTTCGACTGCATGTTGCTTCTCCATTCCGACTTGTCTAGTCGCCGGTACAGAGTTTTCTACTACTGGTGGTGATGTGATTGGGGATCATATCAACTATGGAAAAGTTATAATTGAAGAGATTTGGTGGTTTAAGGGACTCTGTTTGAGGCCACATGCCTAATCAAGAACAAATCTTGGGACCATTTGCACTTAGCCCCCTAAGGACCCGCTCCCCAGGATCTATGTTCGAATGTTCGGCAACTTTTCTGCTCACTAGACCTTAGTCGAAGTGAAGCCGTACACATCATAAACCATCATCGTGAAAGTTCACGGTGCTCCTTTCAATTGGTGCAACAAGTCGGCCCGTTATATGCGGGTTAATTTCCCAAAAGGAGTGCTTGAAGTAACTACGTGAGATGGGGCAATCCAGTCGTCGGTGCCTACTTATGAATCACTTGACATGATCTCTCTCATCTGTAACGGAATTTTGCTTCAAGATGTTTACTTATTTAAGGTATCGTCTACTTTAAAGACTCATTAAATTTTGCTCCAAGGTGCTTGAATTTTTTATGCCTGGCTGGATCCTGGCGACTCCACCCACCGTCGTCTTTCCTTTCTAGCAGTGGTGGGGCGACGACAGTGAGGGCTCCAGTTTATTTAGCATATATATTTTTTAAGTTACTCTATATAAAAATTGTATTATAAATCATATTTAAACTAAAATGCCGTTATTTTAGTCTTTAATTTCGTGTTTTAGCCACGTCATTGCCGTATAGAAGAGAAAAAAAATATTAAAAAAACACGTTAGCATTTTTAATAGTTAAATTGGATAGAGTTAATGGAAGAATTCGATTGCATCAATTTGATAAGTTTTAAGACTTGATTATATTTTTTGAAAGTTTTAAAACTCAATTGTATTTCCGTAATAAGTTATAGGATTTTCGTACACATATCCCTAGTTTCTTTCCTATTACTCAAGGCCACTATAATTTTTTTTTTTTTTTGTCCTTTTTTCAGCTCACTAGATTTCTTTTGCCCTTACTTTCAAAGGTTTGGGATCTCTTTCGCTAGTCACAATGTACATTCTCTTCCATTAAGTGTCACTTGCTCTCTTTGGTGAAAATAGATCAGCGCTACTACCTGCCGAACGGATGATGATGAAAATCTACAAGATGATGTAAACTGCAGGTGATTGGAGAGCGGTAGAAATCACTTCGCGATTCTACACTGAGTATAAGGTGGTGAAAAGTATCAAAAAATTTATAAACCTATTTAGTTGGTATTGATTTAGTCTTGAACCTTTTAAATTGACTAATTTAGTCTTAAATTTTTTTGCATTGGTATTAATTCAATCTAATCCGTCAATTTTCCAAAACTATTGACATGGATGCTGACTAATGCTGACTGTTCTTATGTGGTACATCGGCTCAAATTATATAATTTCTTAATAAATTTTTTTTGATTTTTTAAATTAGTTTTTCTTTCCTTTTTTTTTTTTTCATTGTGACTGGCAAGGCGACCCTTGTCGGCTGGCCGTAAGGCGAGGGCCCTCTTGGTTGCTCTAGCCCAAGTCTCAAGGATCAAAACCTCGCTTTAGGTGAGGGTTTGCCCTTGCTGGATATGGCAGCCTATGTAGGGGCCTTTCTTGTGGCCACTAGGAGGGCTTGGCGGCCCTTGCCCTCGGCTGCCGATAGCCTGGGGAGGGCTATTGTCGGCCGCTAACTCTCGCCAGTTATAATGAAAAAAATAATTAAAAGTGCAGGTGGTAGGCAGGACAATCGACAACAGCCGACGTTCCTATTAACGATTTTAAAGCTAAAATTAACGGATGAACTGAATTGGTATTAATACAATAGGTTTTAGAATTTTTTTAGCCACTTTTTCCTAAGCCTTGAATGGAGTGACTAATCCAAGTGCAATGACATGTAAATGCGAGAAAATGAAAATGTAATTGGAATGGAAATATATGCAAGGGAAATTACAAGGGGTTAAAATTTACAAGGAACAGAAAGTACAAGGAAATTGAAGGGATAACTCTCGGTGGAGTGTTGATTTGTGCATGTGTGTTGTTTCCTTGTGGCACCTCAGCCTCTTAGTGTTCTTCAAGAGAATTTGGCACCACGTCTGCCCTTTTTTGCCTTGCAATTCTCCTATTCTCCGTGGCAAACCGCTTGATATTGAACTTCAAGTAATAAGAAGTTGTGCTCCTTACTCTCCCCTTTCTTCGCTTTCTTCTGATTTTGGTCATAGGAAAAAGAAAAAAGAAAAAAAAGCTTTTCTCACTGTAAGACAAGATGGATGTGTTTAATGTAGACAGGGAATGTCCACCTTTATAAGCCAAACACCAAATTGACCAAGAAGTCATGTGACCCACTGAACTATTGTCATTGTGAACACATAAATGACATCTCTCCTTTTTCAGAGAATTTACCATTTGAGATATAGGATCACATAAACGAGTTTCATATGGACCACTGGACATCATGAGACCCACGTAATTACGACTCGGATAAACTTGGTGTATAGGGCATTCGTATTTCTAGCACATAAGCACATCTCATTGCCTTTCTTTATAATTTGTGGCCTGTGTATCTAGCCAATTTGCTGTAATGGCATGTCATCAGATTCGCCAACCCATACACATTAGAGAACATTAGGAACTCGTTATTCTCGTACTGTGGAAAGAGAAAAATTTAATGTTTGAAACATATGTGTTAATGTTATGTTTGATGCGTGCTCATACTAAATCCCATAGGGCACAACGAGCAGAGTAAAATGGGAAGAGGAGAGTCTAATAGAACAATGAAAACAGTGTTTTGGACCACTATATAAATGTTGCTTCAGTAATATCATGAGACGTGAGCCTTACTACTAAAAGAAATTGTTTAGAGTATACCTGTCAAATGGGTAGTCGGGTCCGTCATAAATGGTCCATAATCCAAATAAATCATTTTTTTCCATTTATAACCCATTTATTGCAATGCAATTTAGTGAGCCATATTCGACCTATAACCCATACGCGATCCAAACATATTTCTAAAACACTTTCATATTTAGTACATTCTAGGAAAACTTATAACTAAAACTGATGTGAGAGTACGTGGAAAGTGAGCACGAGATCATGAAGGCGAGAGAAAATGATAATAAATTATGGAAGTGGGTTTGACTCCTAAGTTGTAAACCAATTCATGACCATTTACAATCATTTAACACTTGTGTTATGTTAGACCCTTTTTGTGACCAACTTTTATTCAATATAATTAACCCATATAAAAACTTAAGCTCGTCTTATATGAGTTTAAAATAAGCAGCTTTATTTAGAAGGCAGCGCTTTGATCCGCTCACTGGAGCATATAAGCAGCAGAGGATTATCAAGTATCTTCTTCGTCGCGCTGATGTTTACTTTGATGGCTCATTGCCCCCATATAACATTTTCCTAGCCCCCCCAAGTTCCCTTAACAAAGAGAAAGAGCTCATAAACCATTCATGGACTCATCTCAAATGATCACAACTTGAAAATCTTTTTGCCTCGAGGCACCAATACAAAGCTTCCATCACACAACAGCTTTCAGCCAAAGAATTCTTTGTTTTTTTTGCTTTTTTACCTCACGTCCACACATGATCATCAGTTCCGAGCTTTTTAACCAATGAGTCTAATTTACGCCTATCCAGACCACACAGAAGAATGCACTGAGGGCGACTTCACGCTTTTGGCTACAGTCCCGTTGATTGGCTTGTGTCTTGGCTCGGACGGAATCATCTGTAACATGCCGGTCTTTTGTCGCAGCGATCGACAATGATGCCAAATCAAAAGTAGGGAATGATTAATGTCCTTCTCTCCGTGAACATCAATCAAGCCATGCCAAGATCCCATCTCGCCGGAAACCCAACATAGTACATTTGCATTCCCACTGCCTTTGTTGCTCCCGAACATGATCGACACAGTTATTGTTGGCTGCATTTGATGTCTTTGATTCCTTTGACGGGTCTTGCAAGCATGACTTGGAATTTTTTTTTTTTAGTAGCTTTGGTGCGAGCGGTCGGAGGAAAAAGATTTTGAAAAGATGTTAATGTCCTCCTCCTCTTCTTCTTCTTTGGCGACTAAAGACTGAGATCCGTATAACTAGAAAAAAAAAAGAGGAAATAATATCATCCTTAGGCTCCCCATTTATTTCGTGAAAAATGTGACGTTTTCGGAAAATAAATACTTTTTTGAATGTCAATTTTCCTGGAAAATGATGACATTTTTTCCGATGTTTGACTGAGGCTTTAAAAATGAATTGAAAATAATTTTCATTTGTTTGGCAAACAATGATTTTCCTTAGGAAAAATTATAAAAAAAAAAAAAAAAAGTTTAATTTTTGAATATTTTTATTTTAGCTAGTAGACTTAATTTTTTTTAATCTTCAATATTGTTTTTCCTTTTGCCTTTTTGTTTTTGTTTTCCTATCTGATCATACGGCCACAAGGATGGCGCAGCACCCCCATCCACATCACTCCATCACCAAGCTCGCGACCATCCAACAACCACTATTCGCCCACGGCTGGGGAGGGTCAACCGACGAAGCTTCGAGTCCTCACATAAAAAACTAATAGTAACCCTGCAGCCCTCAAAGAACAAAACCTACAACCCAGAGACAGAACACGTTCAACCACCAAATCCCATTTCGAAGTGGAAGACTCGGGAGCCTTTAATCTTGCCCCTGGCCTTTGACTGCCAAAAAGAAAAGAAAAAGGAA